>JANHFO010004806.1:432162-450096 GCA_032468095.1 Pareas carinatus | reverse complement strand
GTCTTATTTTCGGGGAATGCCTTATATTCCTCCGAGAGGCAAAAATGTAAGTAGGTCTTATTTTTGGAGGATGTCATATTTTCGGGGAAACACGGTAGTACTAATACTGTTTCTAGTACTAAGAAACAGTAGCTGGCTACTTAGTCAACATATTTGTCACCAGCTAAATAAAAGGGAAGGAATTGGCAACTTAGTTAGGTGATCACTTTTGGGTAAAGGTAAAAGAATTCCTGTGAATTTTACTCCGCTAGTAAAATTGTCGACTACAGGGGCAGGGTTCATCTCTGTTTCAAGGCCATTGAGCCAGTGCTGTCCAAAGACATTTCCATGGTCATGTGGCCAGCATGACATCACAGAGCACTGTTACCTTCCCACTGAAGTGGTACAGATTTTTCCATTTGCCTTTGCATGCTTTTGAACTTTTGGGGTGGCAGGAGCTGGAGTGAGGATGGGAGCTCGCCCTGTCACATGGTGCTCGGGACTTGAACCTGGGCTGCTGACTTTCCAGCTGACATGTCCAACCGCTGAGCCACCGCACAGCCCTACTTTTGGGTGGGCCTCAGAAATACTCTGAATGGCAGTAAGGGTTCAGAAAAATGTATGCATATGTTAATAATAATTTGTCAGAGCAATTTCTGATCAATATAATACAAATGGTGATTGATCAACTGAGAGAAATCTCACTCCAACTAGTAATACAAGATTTTCCTCTTTACTTGCATGGTTCTTAAACATTTCCTCTGTTTTTTCTTTCTAATACAGAACTCCTTTGAAGAATGAAGATCCTCATGTGCGGGCACAGGGCATTCAAGTGCTCTCTGAGGTCCTCCTACAGTGTTATTCCCTCCTCCAAGAGCAGGAAGGTGGGACAAAGCATACTCCTCACAGTGAGCTAGATTTCCTCTCTAGGCACAGAACTGCCCTCAGTTTTTATTCAGTGATCAGGAACATATGTATAGGGAGATACAATTCAATGACTTGATAGCCGTTCACATGCGTATCCTTGTGGATCAAAACTGGACTGTAGGGGTCATATCTGTGAGATATGAATTTTTTTTTTATACCTTGACTGGAGACAGGGCTTGTATAATGAAAGGGATTAGTTGATTTTTTTCTAATAAGATTTTTTTCCAGTGGATTGATTTTTCTGATAAGATTTTTTTTTCAGATGGATTTTTTTTATAAGATCTGTGGCAGATCTATTCACAGTGCAAGGCTGCAATTTCCCCAGTTGTTACCTATGGAGTGGGACATCCTATACTGTTGTAACTGCCAAGGGAGCAATATAGAGGAAGGGAGTCAAGAATGTGACATCAGTAGAAGGGTTGGACCAAGGGGGTTGGATTATTTGTACAAATCTATAAAACTGGAATCAAAGGGGTGGAGATTGCTTCCTGGTGAACTAACATGTTGGTTGGTTACCAAGGAGCCCATTTATAACTGAACAAAAATACAATTCCTAGCAATTGTTCATTTCAGTTCTTTCCAGATTACTTGGGGTTAAATTTCATAACTCACATATATATAACTATTTTATATTTTGTGGTACAGATAGTCCTCAACAGGGAACCCCAGCCTAGCTACCCTCATTGTTCTGCACTCTATCACGCCTACTGACTTTCACTGTCTTCTTTGTCCTGGGTTTGCACAGCAACTGCTTGCCACACCAGACTATCTTTGCAAGGCCTCTCATGCCATTCTCTTCAAACTCTCACAAGAAGGCCACATACAGTTTGGACTAGATCGCGTCCAAAGCAAAGCAGCAGACACAAGAAAGCAGCAAAGGACCGCAGGGACCACAGCACAACAGGCCAAAAGAGCATAAATGAGAACAGGGATAGGCAGGTGGGGAGAGTTGAAGCATTCCTGCGATCATAAGTGAAGGCTGACTGCCACATGACTTTGATCACCTGACTATGGGGGCACTGCAGTGGCTGTAACTTTGGGCATGAGGTATAAGTCCAATTTTCAGCACTCATAATTTTGAATGTTCACTGAACAAATGGTCATAGGTTGAGAACTACCACTGGCTGTGTGGGTGGGTGTAAAATTTAGGGAGAATGTTTTAATTTGATGTGGCTCTCCCTCATTACAAATACTTAAACCGCACTGTGAATTACTTTTTAGTTTATCTTGCCTTTGTGGGAGTTTTGGGTGCCTGAAGGCATTTAAATGTACCATGCCACTATTAACTATTGCATGTGACAAACAATTATGTTTATTTGGAGAAGATGAGAACCATCTTAGATATTGAACGGTATCTTATATGTTCAGCTGAAAGTAGAGTTTACAACATTGTGGATTTGAAAGCAAAAAGATACTTTAGAGCAGTGGTTGCCAATCTTTCTGACCTCGGGGACTACCAAATTCACAATTTGAAATCCTGAGGCCCACCAATATGTTTTTTTTAAGGTACATACATTTGTAAAATAATGGTCAGACAACTTCCATTTTATTAATATAAAAGGCACCTATTTAATATAACAAAATTTTAAAAACTTATTTAATTATAACATAAAATTATAACAAAAAAAGATTGTGAGAAAGAAAGAGAAAGAGGGAGAATGAGAGAGAGAAAGAATGAGAGAAATAATGCGAGACAGAAAGAGAGACAGAGAGAATGACACATAGAGAGAGAAAGAGAGAGAGAATGAGAGAAAGAGACAGAGGGAGAGGGACAGAAAGACAGATAGACACAGGCTTCCGGGTGCCCTGTGGACCGATCGCCAGGCATCCGCGGACCAAATTATAGGCCTCCAGGCACCTCGTGGGCTGATCTCCAGGCCTCCGGACACCATGCCGGTCAATATTTGAGTGCCGCGTTGGCCGAACTCCTGGCACTCCTACAAGCTGACCCGACCCCTTGGGGCCCACTGAGATGTTTTTCCGGTGGCCCTCAGGTTGGCGACCACTGCTTTAGAGTGAGAGCAGAGCGCTATTGAGTGGTAGCTACAATAGGCAGCTGCACAATCCCTGGAAAAAAAAGTCTTGTTATAATAGTTTGTGCACTTGCCTACTTTAGTGCATATTAGCCTGTAAATCTAAAGCATTGCTTGATTCTATTAAAAGAATGAGGTGGATAATTTGTAACTTTAACAAGGAAGTAAACTGTAGTGACACAGAAAGAAGTGGGATTGATTGAATTACTCGACTGTTCCCTGGCTTGAGAATCTATTATGAATGTTGACAATTCTGATTCTATTTGCAAACATATAATGCTCTCCATAAAATTCATGTTATTCCTGACAGTGCTCATCACTGGGCATTTTCTCAAGGCCTCCCATTTCTTAATGTGCCTTACAGCTGTCTCGAGAGAACATTCCTTCCATTGTTTGCCATACTAAGAACAAATGATTGGAACTGTGATTCTGCACTGAGAACGGAACGTACTTGGTGATTAGTGGTTGGTTATGTGCAGTTTGCCTTCTGGAGTTTTTCTTTGTTATAGGAATTCTGTATTTAGCATCACCAAATGTTTTAATGAATGTGGAACTACCCTGGGGAAGAGGAGTCTCACATCATGGCAGTCTGTGATACTTCTTAATTGCTCATTTATGTCCTGGGGTTCCAAGCCTGATCAAGATGTCTGTTTGTTACATTTAATTCCCAATGTGTGATATGAAAGCTTGTTTATTAATAGGACATAGTCACTAGTAATGTCATTATTGTTCATTATAGTAATGTTAATGTTTTTTATTTCAGTGACCCACCTTGTCTTGTTCTACGAGAACCGTCTAAAAGATAATCATCTTGTCATTCCTTCTGTGCTGCAGGGACTGAATGCTCTGGTGAGAATTTACAATCAGTGATACATAGTTCATTTTGTGAAATTTCCAAGATCTAAGTGACAGTGGCAATCTTTGGTTGGCTGAGAGTCAGCAAAATGCTAGAAAAGATCAAGTGAAGCAAGGTGGGATGATGATATAAAACGGCTGGGGTGTTGTCTTCTATGTGGATGGAACATATAAGAGTTTGGGCTTCTTTTTTAACAAAAATCTTTCTGAGACTTATTCTGCAATTTGTGTGTTGAAATAGGGCAGAAAAACACACTATCAATTTTGACAATTGCGCCATCAAAAACTAGGGCCAGAGAGGTTTCGGGCTGCAAAATGGAAATGGGTTGGGGCTGCATGATTCTACCAACTAAAGGGGATTAACTGAGATGTTCAGAGGATAAGACAGTGACAGTTCTGACTGATTTAACTTAGGCCAATAGAAATTGTTTTGGGAGCAACTAATTAATTGACTAGGGACCAATTTTAGGGAATATTTTTAGTACAAATGAGGTCCCTCATGAAATGCTTATTCATTTCTCTCAATGTAATGATTTATTTTGTCTGTTTCTATGGCAATGTATAATGAAATTTTACAGATTGTAAACAAATCAATAATAGTTTTTCTTTATGTCTTAAATACATACGATTTGAAGCCCAGAATCAAGAGAAATCTTCATCAGGAATTAATTGGTGTTCAAAATTTTCTTACGTTTATTTATCAACAAAACAGTACCTCAAAAAATATCACAAGCAGTATAATTTTTAATATGATTTTGAAATTAAGTGTAAGGAACCTTCCCATGGGAAAACATTGTAGATTAGAAAGAAAGCATAAGAGGGGACAAGAAAGAGCTAAAGAATATAGTTAAAGGAGAAGAAATCCATTAATACAAATGTAGCAAATCAATCTTTGACTTTGCAAGAATCCAAAGATTTTTGGGAACAATACTTAGAACTTACTCTTAAAATTGTTATTATAAAAACAGATATAAAAGAGACTAAAGGAGAGGAACAGATTTTACTGGACAAAATAGAGACTGAGGCTGATTTGAATGTAGATTTAAGAGTGCCAGGCTATAAGAATGATACAGAAAAAGATGTTCACTGGATTTACAAATGAAACCAGTTAATGACTTTATCACTAGAAAGAATATACAGATAATCAGAAAAGTAACTTAGATAGCTTTCTTTTCTTGGATTTGCAAAAAAAACTGTGTTAAACTTAAGAAGTTTCTAAGAAGAGAAAAAGAAAATGTCTAGGGATCAACTTTGAGACCTTAAAGGAGTTAAAGCTCAAGATTTAAAAAAAATAATATAAAATTGCTTTATTTGATCTGTGTGTGAGAGAGGGAGAGAAAGGAGGAGATTGAGATTGATTGATTTCTGGTAACTTGATGGACTTTTGCTGATTAGGATTGTATTACAAAGTTTAAAAACTGTTTAGAGATGAGAAATGGAAAGAGATTTTTTTATTGAAGTATTAAACAAAGTGATGTTACTGAAATTATGTGTACTTGTCTTGAGGAATGGAGAAGTCATGTGTTTCTGTATCTTTTTCTTTTTTCTGTATTTTTTTTTCTCTGCACTTTGATTTTTTCCCTATTTTTCTTAGTTTGTATTAACTTTTTATCTTCGTAAAATTATGAATAAAATATGTATACCTTTTCTCTAAAAATAAGTAGCAGAATCTTCCCAACAGAGATTAATGACTTAACCGTGATTTAAATCAAATCTTCGTTACTGAAGTTCTGATTCTGTTCTTGGAAGCTATTGCAGATATCCATTCCTTAATGAAGATGAACATTTATCATATTTTTTCTTCTTTTTAGAGCAAATGTGTAGTGTTAGCTCCTGGACTGGCAGTGTCTGTTCTCAAAGCTATCTTCCAGGAAGTTCATGTTCAGGTGAGCATGGAAGTCCTTTACATTCTGTATATGTGATTCAGCATTCCTTCCGACAATCATTATTATCGCACTGATTATACTGTATAGCATCTTATGCCTGTTCTGCTTGCAGTGACTCACATGAATACATAGCTAGGGCCTTTCCTTTGTTTTGGTGTCTGAATATGTCACATTCTGCTAAAGAATTTTTATAATCCTATACTTTGCAAGTTGAAACCATGTTCTGGGTCCCCTGATAATAATATTAAACAAAGTACAGTCTCCGTGGCCTGTTCAATGGCTGTATATATAATACAGATGAGACTTATTAGATACTACATTAAATGTCAGTTCAAATCACTTTTCTCTATGAACTTACTTAGTTGCTTCAGGCATGTTCTTTCCTACATTCTATTTCTTGAACGATGTCCTTGTTTGATAGCCTAGTTAAAGCAGGAATAAAGTGAGGCTGAGTAACTGAGCTTTGAGATTACCCTATTACATTGATTATAAGATGCTATGGATTATAAGACGCACCCCTATTTTTATAAGTTAGAACTAAAAAATTTGAGAAGGCTGCTCCCTGCTGGTGCCTCGAATATAAGATGCATCATCAACCCAGAGACACTAAAATATGAAAAAACGTGTCTTATAATCGATGTAATGCAGTAAATCTAAAACTATTAGTATTACAGGTCTTACTGTTGTTTATACAGATATTACCACAACTGAGTCCAAAATTTCTGTTTCTAGGTGAGACAATTAAGTGAATTTTGCCCCATTTTTGACTTTTCTTGGCACAGTTGTTAAGTGAATCACTGATATTATTAAGTTAGTAGTATGGTTGGTAAGTGGCTTCCCCCATTGACTCTGCTTGTCAGAAGATTGCAAAAAGTGACCAGATGACTCTGGGACACTGCAGCCATCATAAATATCCACTTCAACCAGTTGCCAAGCTTCCGAATTTTAATTAGGAGCAACATGGGAATGCCTCAATGGTTATAAGTGTGAAAAACGGTCATAAGTGACTTTTCTCAGTGACATTTTATCTTTGAACGGCCACTAAATGAAGTTGTAAGTTGAGAACTATCTGTAACATGTAGGTGGAAATTTTTATGTGCATTACACTTAAATTGGAACTAAAATGTCTTGGAATTCCCAAGAGGTAGCAAAGTATAGAAAGCTGCACTGGGACTAAAAACGAGAGAAAGAAATGGAGTGAAGAAAAGTTCTGAAAATAAACGTACCTTAGAAGAAATAGGAATAACAAATGAGTCTAATAAAATAATGATTTTAAGAATATGTTAGTATAATAATTATTTTCATAGCCATCCTTTTCTTATGTTTTATTTTAGTCTTTGCTACAGTTGAATCGTCATACTGTCTACAGTATCATCACTAATTTCATGAGCAACCGAGAGGCAGGTGAGAAGTCTATTTTGGGAAGTAATTGAGGCACATGTCCAACTTGAAAACCCTGCGACCTTATTTGCCACTTTTTCCCCACAGAACTAAAAGGTTTAGGTGCTGATTTCACCTTGGGCTTCATCCAGGTGATGGATGGAGAGAAAGACCCACGCAACCTGTTAATAGCCTTCCAGATTGTTCGAGACATCATTGTAAAGGGCTACGCACTAGGTAAATTCAGCTCAAAGTTAAGTTAATCATCCAAGGAAAAGTTTATATTACCATTATAGCATGTGCAAAATGTATTAATGTTGGAATGAACTGATTGGAAAGCTCCATAATATTCAGTTTCTTTCCAGATCATTCTACTGGAGGCGAGCAGGAGGGCCTGTTTACTAATTTCCAGAAACATATCTTTCAAACCAGAAGCCATTTGAGATGTTCAAAATGAAATTAGGGCATTTCAACCTGTTTACCCCTCAAAATATCTCAAGCAACTTCCAGTTTGAATGATTTGTTTGTGAGAACTATCAACCCTCTGGAATGGCCTAGTCCAAATGGAAACAGAATGTTCTGGAACTTCCTGATAAGAGTTATATCCAGATTGGAAGATTTTAAAGATCCCTGGCTCTACCCTCTTAGTTAACAAGAAATTATTCGTGTAAGGAGGGATACTGAAAATAGCTAAAATACACTTAAAGTAGAAACAGTTGAGTCAAATCTGTAGATTGTCTTGTGTTAAGCTCTAAGACAAATCTCCTTCTGAATTGTGGGTGATCACAGTTATGTCGCCAGGTTAATTTCAAATATAGATCCTGCCTAGAGTTCGAGCTTGTGCCTTTTGCAGTGGCTTAATATGAAATTGTGACTTATGTACACTCAAATGTCATACTGCTATGTTTATAATTTTCAGGGCCTTTTGCAGAAGAGCTGTTTGAGGTGACTTCCTGCTACTTCCCTATTGACTTTACCCCTGTGAGTGAATTGTTCAGATGATAAGTCTGTCTTCTAACTAGCTCTCAAACTGAAATATGGGTGCTGAAACATAACAATGTCTGTTATGAAGGATATTTTTTATGAAGAGGTTTATTCAGCATACCCAGGGTGGGTGGGTGAACAAGGTGACTTCCATAATGTTTTCAATTTTTGATTTTGTTCTAGCCCTCGAATGATCCTCATGGAATCCAGAGAGAAGACCTGATTTTCAGTCTGCGGGCAGTGCTGACCTCTACCCCTGTTTTTGCTGAAGTATGACAGTTGTAGTCAGCAATCGGAAGTGTTGGATAGTGCGAAAAGGGGCACAAATTTTCATGACACTGTTTTTCATTAAATTACAGTTAAACTTGTTACAGTGCTTTTCACACTCTCCCTGATTCACCCAGGTGTTCCTTATAACAGTTTTGATACACTCATTTAGTAGACAGCTTTATGTTTATTGGGTTTGCTTTTAACCTAAAGAGAAAAGGAGAAAGAGAAAAAATAGCTTGCTTCTGAGCCTTTTGGAATTCCAACACATTAAATCAGGCTGTTTTCTTTCCTAATGCAGCAGCCTTTTTTACCAGCTACTTTGTTCTACAGATCTTTCTGAACCTGTTTACTCCTGCTAGGGCTTCAGCTGCAGAGTCTTCCTCCAACTTCTCTATGCTTGGATTCACACAATACAAATACAGCACCTACAACATCCATCAGCCCCCACCATTGTCTGACACAGAGGTTTTCAGCCAGGGGTCCGCAGGCAGGCCAGGAAAAATTTGGAGAAAGTAATATACATGAACGGTCTCGATTAGTAATTAATTGAATTTGTCGGAATGGTGTCCGCCATGTAGCAGTAACATGTTTTGGGGTCTGCAGCTTGAAAAAGGTGGAAAACCTCTGGTCTAGCAGATCTGCTCGTTTATACATTGCTCACAGGTGCCCAAATTAAGCAAGACGCTTCTCAGTGTTTACGCGTCATTTTGCACACAGAAAAAGACCCTCAACCATAGAACCAATCTATAAATCCATATCATTGAGATCATCTCATCCTGCCCCAAGAGACTGCAAATAAACCATTCAACACTGATATTTGGGAAAGATTTCTGATTCTTAATTTGTTAATAGCAAGGCAAATTGCTCTTAGTACAAGGGTCCCCAAATCGTAGGCTACAGCCTGCTACTGGGCCTTGAGCCATTCGGAACTGGGCCATGGAAGGGGCGGGCGAGCATGCGCTTGCCTGCCACTGTTGTGGAACCATCTCCTCTTCCCCCGCCCCCCCAAGCCGGCCCACAAAGCCGGAAAGGTTGGGGAACTCTGTCCTAGTACACTCACCTTCAAGCTTAACTTCTAGTAACTTCCTTGGATGCATCCATGTTGTTTTTTTGGCATGATACAAAAGAGATTTAGCATTGCCTTCCTCCAGAAGGTAGAGTGCGTGAGTGAGGGGGAGTGTGTGTGAGAGAGAAAGAGAGAAATATTTTCTCCAAAATGTGCTTTTGAATACTTTTTCTTCCCGCAGTTCCTACTGCCGCTGCTTATTGAGAAAATAGACTCGGATGTACAAAGTGCCAAGCTGGATTCCCTGCAAACCATGGTGAGAGCACTCAGCGGTGATAATTAAATTTGCCTGAGCCATTATGCCCAAATGGTATAATGTATTGGCAGTGGGTCTGCTTCTCATTTGGCAATTAAGACACACAGTTAATTATTTTTATGTGGATCTTCTTACAGATTGCTGCATGCAAGATTTATGGGCATAAAGAACTGAAAGAATTCCTCCCTAGCCTTTGGTCATCCTTGCGCACAGAGGTAAGAGGAAGTAGTATATTGGAGAGGGGGGGGATAGACTAAGCTTCCTGGGAACAAGAGTGCAGTCTGAACTCTTCCCACTCTGCCTTCCTGAGGATCTAATGCACTGGAGATGTTAACACAGTTTTACAGTGAATAGCTGTGAGTGGTATAGCTTTTAAAGAAGGCATCGAGAAAAATGGGAGGAATAGATTAAGCTTGCTTTTTCAAGACTTGCTGGAGTACTCGCCAAATACTATCCACTGCAGTAAAAACATGAATGCCTGACTCCACCTTTTTATAGGTGTTCCAGACAGCAAGTGAGAAGATAGAAGCAGAATGTTTGTCTGCTTTGCGAGCTCTGTCAGCGTGTCTGTCCCGTTTGGTGCTTGCAACTGACGACGAGGATCTTCTGGATTCCTTTCTCAGAGGAGTTCTACAAGGTGAGCCCTGAAGAGCTCTTACGTTGGCTTTTCATTCCTTTCATAGGTATTCTGTTCTTCCTCCTTGATGTGCTGTTGAATTAAGTAAACACATTGAAGAGGAAACAGTTTATTTTAATGTTGCAGTTATGGTTTGGCTTTTCGCACTGAAGGAGGAGGAGGAGAAGCTGCTGGAAGGTATCAGGAAATAAGATGCAATTTTTTTAAAATTAAACTTTTAATGCTGTTGGCAATCATCACCCTAGTGGAATAAATAAAATGTGGGTGCTGCATGCTAAGGCGTGCCAGTACTCCTCAGCAATCTTGTTTATTTCAGATTGCAGACACCATCTCTGTGAGCCTGACATGAAACTGGTGTGGCCAAGCGCTAAGCTCTTGCAGGCAGCTGCAGGAGCTTCTTTGAGGGCTTATTACCAGATCACAAGTAGTGTATTTCCTTTGCTGTTGGAACAGTATGCCAAGCATGAGCAGGTGAGAAGAAATTGGGGCAGAATATATTGTATTGGAGAGCAGGGCTTAAAGGACATGTAATTCCAGACTCAATTTATTTTGTGGCAATTCCATCATGCCCTAGGCTTATGGTTCGGTTGGACTCCCAATTTAGAGCAAAAGTCTGCATATTTTGTCTTTTCCTCTATCTAGGGAGGTTTCTCCAATCCATCCTGTGTCTTCTTGATCTCTTGTAGAGTAGTCAGCACAGGACAGTCTTGGAGGTGTTGCTTGGTTTCTTGGAGATACGGCAAAAGTGGGGTTCTGAGGAAGAAGGTGAGTTGCTGCTCCGTTTCCCTTCTAGGACAGAGTTTTCTTTTACTTAAATATTCTGCTAACAAGACTGTTTTTAACAGCTTCTTTAGATTATTGGGCTTCTGCGTTACCCATATATAGTTATTTAAATCTCTCTTTATGTCTTCTTTCATCCTTCCATCCTTTTCCTGTGGGTCCCTAGCAACTAGACAAAGAAGATAGATTCAAACTGCATGACTAGGACATTCTTTCGGTCCTTTTAATCTAACTGTCACGTGGAGGGAGCAAGGAGGGGAGATTGTGAGCTGGATCCCAAGACTTACGGGGGAGTGTCATTATTGCAGAAGTTTTTCTAGGGCTTGATTCCAGATGTCTAACCTGGTTAAGCATAAGGAATTCAGATTGTGTATTTTTCACATCCACAGATATTTTATGTTTTTTCATTCCTGTTATCAGGGTTTCATTTTTCCAGTATTGCATCAAATTGGTTTTTGGTGATGTCAGCATGTGTCTTAATAGATTTTTATTTATGCTTTGTGAAATTATCCTTAATAAGATACATGTAGTCTCCATTCAAATTTTATTTTATATGTTTTTTAAAAAATTATAATTTTTTCCAATATAGGGGGGGTTCTTTCTCATATCTGATATACTCAGGACTGTTTCGTTACATGTAACTCTCTCTGCCTACTTTACAGACAAAAGTCCACTGACTTCTTGCAAAGACTCTCTGTGCTCTATAGTATTCTCTGCCCTAGCTGAGCCCAATATTCAACTTCAGTTGGTTGGGATCCAGATTCTGACATTTCTGGGATCTCGTCAAGGTATGTGTGATTCTTTAGTTTGAAATGACATTCCTTGGAGGTAGAGGAAAGATCACACGCTATTCTCTCTCAAGTGCATTTTTAGATGCTAGTGGGCATACAGGTGTCTGGTTTGCTAATTGGCATGTTTCCTAGCCTTAACAGCTGAACCTCCACAAATTGATTCCATTTTAGTGAACTTTGTATGTGTCACAAATACTTCTACTTCACAAAAGGTGGAATATAATATAGCAAAATCTTTTCTGTTTTAGAGCTTCTGGATCTTGCAGATGTGGAAAAGCTTGCAGATCACTTTGCACATTTTATCCTGAATGAAAAGGATTCTCAGATCAGGTTAGAACAATCCTCTCTGATCAAACCAACCAACCATTGAGAATTTCTGAAAAAGCATTTATCCTTTTGGGGATAATGTATATTTCATTTGTAGTTTGCTTGCAAATAGCAAAAAATTCCACCAGCTAATGCCTAACTGTAAATTGTTTAATTTCAGATTTCCATATCTTGATCTAAGATTTTTACACATTAATTAGCAAAAGGGGCATTTCTGATACCATTGTTGTGATGCCATTTGATTCCTCATATTTGGTTTGTATGGCCATTCTTTAGATATTAATTTGTGTCTGAATACTCTAGGCTGGGTTCACACAATATGATAAACTTTAAACCATGGTTAACAAAAAGCAGTTGCTGAGCTCACATAACAAGATAATGCCCAAAGAAATAAGTCATGTTCTGGTTCTCATATCATGCTAAAGTAAAGTTAAAAAAAAGTAAAGCTCTAGCCACAGACCTAATTTTACCTAGATTAGCATTTCCAGATTAGCATTTTATGGAATTTGGCCAGTAATGTTGTTGTTAATTTTTCCATAGAAGTACCAATTAATTCACTTAAGATTTCAATTGCTCAGGCTACCATCTAATCATGTGTCAAAGCCTGTCAGATTATTTGATAATGTGTCTAGAAGTGTGAAAATTCCTATCCTCTACTACCAGGTTTTAGTCTTTTAGTCTAACACTTTTGGATGAAATATAGCAAGATATAAGTATTTGACACCACTCAGTGGTTCAGAGTGTTTATAAACTTAACATTTATAAGACCTCACACATGGAATATATTGTGTTAAATTTCAAAAATTTGATCCCCGCAGAACAACCTCTGTGTTTTATTATGGCAGTTCATTTTCACTTTTTCTATATCTTCTTAGCTTGGCAGCTATGGATGCTGCTGGCACTCTTGCTCTTGTCTACCCAGAAATCTTCAGCAAGTGTTTGGTTCAGAAGCTTTCAGAAGGACTGGAGTCAGGTAGAATCTTTCCGGTGGATACCTTTCTTAATAGTTGTGCAAATGTGCTAATTACCCTGTCTGGATTTCTTAATAGTTATGAATGAATTGTAAATAGATTTATTGTAAATAAACTTAACCTGCATATGGGAGATTGCTGTTCTAGACTGAGAAAACTAATTATATGATTGATACATTTCAGAACTTCAGGACAATACTTCATCCCATCAGAAACATCTACAAGCTCTGGCAGCAGTGTCCACACATCCTAGTATTGTAAGGCAAAGTGTTCCTATCCTCTTGCAACATCTCCAGCATATTCAAAAAGGTATTTTTTTAAATAACAGTACTGGAATTTTGAGAAGGGAAAGTCTATCTGATGTTTGAGATTATATTAGAAAGACTCAGATTTCTACAACAGTGACGCTTTAAATGGTGGAAAGACTTAGTAGAATCTGCGTGTTCCTGTATAGTCTCTTTCCATAGGAAGAGCACTGAACTTTAAAATCCTTGGTGTCTTCTACTATAGACAATAAATCATTGTTCTATCTATAGATATAAACGCCAAAAACAGTCACTCACTGACTGAGTGACTCATCACGAGATCTCTACAACCATTAAAGCTACAATCATGAAATTTTCTACACACCTTTGTCTTGCCATCTAGGCGCTCATTAAGAAAGGATTATTAAAAATATTCATTTTTACGTGAGTTATTTAAGATTTATTGCCATATTTAAATTCAGGATGGGAAGAGGGTTGTGATTGGACATTTGTTTCCTTTCTCCTGATTGGAGGACTTTGTAGAGGGTTGTGATTAGATGTTTCTTTCCTTTCTCTTGATTGGCCACACCTGGCAAGCCCGAGTCAGAAGATAACATTACAAGCTCACAGCGAGGCCATGTTGAATCTTGCAGGTGCTCTGAGCCTCTCGCCACCAAACGAGTCCCCATAACACTGGGCCGAGTAGACTCCCCTTGGTGCCGGGGTGGTTGGCTAGGCAGGCTGCCTCCTCCAGCCGCATGAGAAGAGCAGGGCAGCCCACGGGGGGGGGAGAGGAAACGCATGCCCCTTCCCACCCAGTTCTCCGGTTGCCCCCACACACACAGGGCGAAGGTGGTTGGCAGGCCAGGGTCAGGGTGCTGCCTTCAAGCTCTTGGCCGGACAGATTCCTTTGGCGACCCCCTCGGGAGGAAACGGTCCTCTCAAATGCAACTTTGCGAGGGGGTTGGGGGGGTGCTGCAGGGGAGATGGCGCAAGAAATCCCTGTAGCGGAGCATAGGTATCAGAAGCCAAAATTATATATAGCAGGACTTTAAAGTTTGGACTAATTCCAAACCTCCTATGATTTTATTATTTATTCAATTTGTGTGGCCACCTATCTCATGTAACCATTCTGGGCAGTTCACAACAAGTAAAAATGTTAAGTACTTGTTAAATTGTAAAATTGGTTAAAGTGCTTGTTAAATAAACATATAAGAAAAACAATACAAAAATCAAATTTTCCGCAATGCGGGGCAGTAGCTATGCAAACATACTCATTGCTCATCAACAAAGTATAAGTGCAGTGTGGGAAAATAAGAGGTAACAAACTTTACACATGAATAGAAACTTTTTTATGGGAAACATGGAGACAAAAATCACATAGTAAGGAGATGTGCTATCAGGAACATTGGTTACAGCCTATTATTGTCATGGTGTAGTGTCTTTGAAGAAATTACTATGTCATGTATTAAATCTCACATCTTGATTTATCAAGCTGAGAAATCATTTTTAAGACTATATGCATCATAGGCTTGACTTTGAAATATTCCAGACTCAGAATGGAAATAATAACATTGTAAGTATGAAGTAAAGCAAATATGTCTGGAAAGTTTGGTTTTGAGGTTAGTACAAATTTAAAATCTACTGTTTTGAGTAGATTCATTTTATAGAAATTATAGACTTTCTGGTTTGATCGCTCACTTTCAATGGAGAGGAGCAAAATAATTGCATGTGTAACTGCTTTGCAAATGATGCACTTTTAATCATGATGCCACAGTGTGATAATTCAACCACGAACAATGTATTGATCATTTTTCAAATATATGAATTATCAATAAGCACTAGTTTTTTAATGCTGTGAGTTGTGGGTTTAAAAATTGCTCTTGTTTTTGCAGGCAAAATGCCAGCAAGTAATAATTCAGTGGCATCTGTGTGCCACAGCTTGCAACAGATCGCGCTTCAGTGCCAGCAAAATGCTCAGACGTACTGGTATTTCCATCAGGCGGTGGTTCCCTGTTTGCTAGGCCTAGCAGTGCAAGCTGCTTTGGAAGGTAGGATGGGAGAAAAAGACTCACTTACTTAACACCCTCTCAACTAAAGCACTACCTGTAGTTAAAGTTGGGCAGTTTTCCCCAGTCCTAGATTGACTAATGATATTATTTGTCTTCAAGCTTCTGAGTTCTGAGCAAGAACGGAGATGAGGCTTTGTGTGTTTAGATTCATAGGTTGGGGCTGGCCTTTATTCCCCCTTCATCTGTTCAGAGCTGCTTCTTGTGTTATACTTTCTTCCCTGTGAAACAGCCATTATAACAGGCAATACATTAGAAGGACCCCTGAAAAGAACTAAAACCAACTTAGCATCTCAATTTCTGTTACCACTTTCAGAAAATTCTCAAGCAACACCTGACAAAGTTCTGCTAACGGAAGAAGCTTTATCATCCATGGTGTTAGTCATCAGTGTGGCCTGCATGCACTTAAGTCCGGAGTGAGTAACAGGTCCCTTCCTGGGGTTTCTGATGCTGTATATTTTCACTATTTCCTTTGGATAAGACTGGGGTTCTGCTTGACGTAGGTCCAAGGTTAGGAGAGGTGTTGGTAATCTCTCCCACTACTCTTTGAAATTTCTGTGCATTAATATAGTGTCAATTATTATAATCATGGCAGGTTGGCTACCCAGAGTGTGTCCAAAGTTGTGCCTCTCTTCCTAGATGGAGAACTTTCCTTCTTGCCTGGAAACAACTATCCCAGCTCTTTTCGGCCCTTTCAGGTATTTCAGCCTAATCTCTGCTAGCTATTTATTTGATGCAATTCAAGGTGGTGTACATAAGGCTTCCTCCTATTTTACCCACCTCACCAATTCCTCGAAGTGAGTTGAGCTGAGAGTGAGCGACGGGCTCAGAATTACCCATCCAGCTTCTGTGCCTCTAGGGGAGGACTATAACTCACGGTCTCCTGCTTTCTAGTCTAGCACCTTAAGCACCACACCAAAATGACCCTCTGTGTTTGGAAAAGCATGTCTAGAAATCTCTGGATAGCCTGCCATAGTAAAAACATGATGTCTTCTCTACAGGATGGGTCATGTCCAGCGGCAGCCCCGAGAAGACTGGTTGCTCTCCTTATGGCCTTCGTGTGTTCCCTGCCAAGAACAGTGAGTCCCAGGGAGAGTTTTCAGTGGGGTTTTAGGGAATGGGATGGGATAAAATTATGGTCTTACAAACATCCAGACATCAACTTCCATCGTTCTAATCAACTTTGCTGATGTTGAGGATTCTGGACATTGTGGGTCAGGAACGTTTGGAAATTTACTTGAGAGTAGATCTGTACCATGTGATACCAAGGTGAGAAGCCAATGTGCCGGTGGAAAGTTTACTGTTACCTTCCATCTTCTGCAATCTCTGCTTTCCTTGCAGGTGGCAATTCCTCAGCAGGATCGGTTGTTGCATGAGCTACTAGCTCTTAGCTGTTCCTGTGACTGCCCATTCACTGCTACAGCTGCTGCCAAATGCTTTGCAGGACTGGTTAACAAATACCCAGAAGGTAATAGTTGGCTAGAACAACGAATATCATAGAATTAGGGTAATACTCTCATGCTACTGAAACCCTAAACCTGGATTGTGCTATTAACTCGATTTAACTGTTAGAGAAAGTAACAGGTGTGACAGTTGCTCGCTGTGTTTCTACTGTTTTCAGGGCCACACTTAGATCAGCTCTTGGAAGTGGCCATAAAAACTCTGGAACAAGGCCTGAATGAAGGTCCCTATCAACACCAGGCCCTTACTCTGCTGTTGTGGGTAAGTTTGCATAATGTGGTATGCACACTTATTCTTCCTCCATGCTAGTTTCAGAGTTTATTGTATCTTCTTGTCCTTGCAGGTGAGTAAAGCATTGTTGCTACGCTACCACCCGTTAATCACACAGCTGACTGACAAGGTGAGCTCCCGAGGAAAGCTGAGATTCTCATAAAGGGCTAATAATTCCTTGACCTCTTCCTCTGTTAAACACGCCCTGCCGTTGTTTCCTCTACAGCTACTCCAGCTTTTAGGGGACACTGTCCTTGGCCCCGCAGTGGGCGATGGCTTTGCCTTACTCATGGCTGAGTCTACTGATGTATTGGGCAAGAATTGTCATGCTGAGGTGCGTCTCATGTTCCGCCAGCGCTTCTTCACAGATTGTGTGCCACAGTTGGTGCAAAGTTTCCACACATCCGCTCCTGGTAAGAAACCTTGTCTTATTTCCTGGGCAGTATACTCTCCCCAGAGGAGAAAAGGAACCTTAGGCTCTTTCCTGTTTTATTTGTTTCATGCAAAGTTCGGGCTTTCTATTATTGCTTGAGGGCCAGACCAGAGAATTTGCAGCCTTTTTTTTTTTTTAGAAAACTTTTATTACATTTAAAATTAAAAACAACACTTACACAACTATATACATATCTCCAATCATCACTCACATATACACCCATTTTCCCTCTCCCTGTTTATTAACCTTTAACCTTTGATCCTTCTATATGTCTATATACATTCTATAACATTTTATATAACATTTATTGACCA
>JANHFO010004806.1:389245-399663 GCA_032468095.1 Pareas carinatus | reverse complement strand
CATACCCATTTTCCCTCCCCCCATTTATTAACCTTTAACCTTTGATCCTTCTTTATGTCTATATACATTTTATAACACTTTATATAATGTGCAGTTTTGGGATGAAGCTCTTTCTGCATTGTCATTGCTGGTTTATATGCTCTTAATGCGTAGAGAACGTGGGCTGATGCAAATGTGAATTTGTACGATGCAGGTTTTGCTCAATGAATGTGTGGCCCCTCATGTGACGGACCTAGGACTTGTTTCATCTTCAACTCCCTCTGGATCTGCTGCTCACATTTGCAAGATGTTCAGGTACATGAAATAGCTTGGTTGGTTGCAGAAGTTTAACTACCTCTTGTTCATTGTTTATTAGAAACATAGAATGTCGAGACTCTCTTTGATTTGCCAATGGGTGTCCTTTTCAGAGCAGTGGAAGAAGGTCTGACATACCAGTACCACGCAGCTTGGGGCTCAGTGTTGCAAGTGCTAAAGGTTTTCTTTGAAGCATGTGGGCAGCAATGTCATCCTATAATGCAAAAGGTAAAGGAATGCTGTAATTATTAACATTTATGGCACTTGAGACAAGCAGGACATTTCCCAAGTATTCAGCTTAAGGGGATGGGGGGAAGAGCCTGTAGAGAGTAAAGCCTTGAGGTTATTGGTTGCTTTTCTCTGGATTTAAAAACCTACATATTAAGGAGACATCGTGTGAGTTTATACAATTGGTATTGGAAAGCTAGTGAATTGAACCAGTACAGAGAGATTTTCTAGAATGGTTTCCCCCTACAGTGGAATACGAAGGAATTTCTGCAGGTACCCAGTTGAGAGAGTTGAGTGCCTCCACATCCAGACACAATTTCAGGGGAGAAGACTCCCAACAAATGAGGCAATGCATGAATAAACAGGCTTTGGACTTCTCTTTAATCTTTTGTTCTTAATTACATGTTCTAAATTGACACTATTTTATTGTGCTGCTTTTTTTGAAAAGAAAAAAAAGATTTATCTTTGGGAGTGGTACAAATTCAACTGTACAATCCGAGGGAGTCCAAAAGTAATTGGTTGCCAGCTGTGCTTAAGAGGATATGAAAAACTGTGATGCTCTTTCCTATGTCATCCTTTCTTATTTCTCTTCTGCTGCAGTGTCTACAGTCCTTAGCTGATCTGCGCAGCTCCTCCCACTTTCCTCACACCTTGTTGCTTGATCAGACTCTGGGGGCTGCAGTGGCCACTATGGGCCCAGAGGTGGTACTGGAGGCTGTTCCCTTAGATATTGATGGTACAGAGTGAGTACAGTTTCCATTTTCATACTTGCAAGGTTGCTGTGTGGGAAGATTGTGGTGTCTCTATATCATTATCCATCTGTTGTCTGAACTAATTTCAGTATAGAAACGGAGTCCAAAACTGCGTTGAGTAGGGAACATTTTTTTAAAACCAGCATGCCCCTACCTTTTAAATTATAGAGCTAGGAGCAGGACAACTTGTAATTTCATTAACTTTGCAAAGATTTTGAAAAGATCTTGGTTCTTCAAAGCAATGCCCCCATTTACCCTTATCCATCTTAACAGATGGTTTTCTTTGCAGTTGCACAAGGCATTATTAGGAGGGAATTTTTGATGGTTAGTATAATCGAATAGACCAGAGCTTGTCAGTTATTTCATAGGAACTTTATTTGGCTTTAAATCAAAATTAATGCATTCAGGAAAGCAAAAAATTAAATCCCTCTCATATTATTTTAGTTATTCTTATCTGGATTGTAAGTTTTGATTGCTTTTAGCTGTCCTTGAGGACTCTATCAGTGAAAAAGAGAAATATGCATTGAAATAAGTACTCCTTTGAGAAGACAAATGAGAAACACAGAAGATTGATAAATAATTTATAAAAGATTTTGAAGTTTTTTTGGTTTCGTATGGTTGTTTTGGTTAACAACTGAGTCTTTTCTTTCATCTATATATTCTATGATGACTATTTTTTATAGGGAATATTAAAAGTTATTCTTTCCAGACACAGATTTGTGATCCATCTACATTAGTTTAATGGTATTGGCATGGATTGACTGTCATCTTCAGAAATTTCAGGGAGGAGTTTTTCGGTCCTGTATGGTAGAACTTTCACGTGCCAAACATATCTTTACCACTGAGCTGTGACTCCAAATTGTAGCTCATCTCTTTATCAGTTGATTTTTTATGGTTAATTTCGTATTGCTGAACATCTACCTGGGACCGAAATTTGACTCTCAGAACAAGAATCTTTATGTGGAATTCCTGAATTTTTACCATCATATAAAGCAGAGATAGGCAAATGGGGCCTCCCAGACACTTGCCATGTTTAATGCTCCACAACTTAATTTTTGTATTATTAATTTAAGGTTAATAGACCAGGATGCCAATCACTAAAGATATTTGAGGGACCATTGGATTGAGAAAGATTCTTGGTGTGGTTTGGATATATGACTGTGTGGATTTGAAAGAGCTCCCTGTGGATCCATGCCTGCTTGGATCTCAACAGCTGAAATCTGCATAGGTGGAAGGAGAGACCTAAGCTCTTTGCATGTGTGGAGCATGGCTGCCAAAATTCAAGCAGGCATGGAGCCTCAAAATCCCTTTCCCCCTTCTTTCTGGAGTTCTCCACAGAAGCAGGAAGTGAGGAATCCAAGCTAAGTGTATGCTTGGATTTTGCCTCAAAGTAGAAATCTTGGATCCATTTTGGACATCCAAAATCCAAGCATGGACAGAACCCAAAATGCACTTCTCCCTGTCTCTTTGCCCTTTCCTTGCTTTCCCTCTCTGCTCAAGGGGATGTGTGTGTGTGTGTGTGTGTGTAAGACTTCTAAGATCCACACTGAGCTGAGATTTCCTCTCGGCAGGTAGTCCTTTAACTTCATCTACTTAACAATCCAGGAGATCACTTAATGACCACAACCAGGCTAAATTGACCCTTTGAATTCTATGGTTCTGTGACATTTTTGTGACTAGAAACAAAGTATTGGGAAAGGCATATTAATTAGCACCCAAATCAAACACCACTGCAGCTGTTTCCTGATTCTTCTAAATTGTACCATTATGTTATCTACAGGGAGACACTGGATTTTCCTCACAGCTGGCTCCTTCCTGTGCTCCGAGACCACATCCAAAATGCACCGCTTGCCTTTTTCTCCAGTCATTTCCTGCCACTTGCTGCTTCTCTAAAAAAAAGAGGTAATTAGGCATCCAAGTAGGACAAGCCATATTACTTACAAGTAAATCTAAGCTTTGGACACTAAAAACCATGTGACAAAACAAACCTGGGGAACTATCACTTTTACAATTGAAGGTTCCAAAAATAAAACCTAGCCTCTTAAGGTGATTTTTTCCCCTAGCAGATTACAATGTGGACTACTTGGTGTATATATAATTTTATAAAAATCAAGAGTTAAAATTGCATGTTAATTACATTTTTTTCTCCTGTCTCTATCCTAACATTGTGGAAAGTTTTGGAAGGTATTCAAATAACCAGATTATTGATTACTGACCAAATGTAAACAAATCCATGCCCAGTATCTCATGATAATTTCCTTGTCCTGTGGTATTGCGTTGGTATGAACATTTCAAATACTTTACAGGCACAATTGTGTCAGTTATTTTTCCAAATTGTCATGCAAGGATGGAGGTTTAGATGCTCTGCTGTGTTGCTGTTCCAGCAATCCCAACTATTACAGTCATGAACAGTGAAGAAGTCAGGAGATACAGTTCAGCAGCATCTGGAGAGCCACGTGTTCCTCATTCCTCTCCCTGTGCCTGTTAAAACACAATTACAAATAGATCTCTCTCTCTTTTTGTAGCCACAGAGCTTGCGCAGGCAGGTCAGGACTTGGAAGCTAAGATCTACAATACGCTCCAGTGGCAAGTGAGGATTTTTGCTTTTTTGGTTTATGGATTTCTTTTTTTGATAGCTAGTGTCAAGCAGATTATGGTATTGATATTGGAAACACCCGCAAAGGTAAAAGGTTTTAGTCTTGCCATTTTGTCTTTCAGATCTGGACCTTGCTGCCTAGTTTCTGCAGCCATGCTACAGATGTGGTGCCCTCGTTCAAAGGACTGGCGCGCACTCTCGGCACGGCCATTAATGACTGTTCTGAACTACGGCAGATAGTGTGCCAAGCTTTGCGCAGGCTAATTAATAAGGGCTGCCAGACAGGTAAATACAACTTATTAATTGCTGTATCGTCAATATCTTCACCTCGTTTCTGTTTGTTCCTAGCCTTAGGAAATAAAGGATTATGACGTAATCTTCCCTAAGTATTTCTGAGGTTGAAGCTTCTTTGGTGGAAAGGCCTGGCAAGAGTCGTGGTAAACTGTCTGAAACTCCTTGCTCTCAGAGTAACTCTTTCTTCGTTCCATTCTCTGCTTCCATTTGCAGAGGCTGAGCGTGCCGAAGTTGGACGCTTTGCAAAGAACTTTCTGCCCATCATGTTCAATGTATACAGCCAAGAGGGTGACGATAGTGAGAGCTCAGTGCACCGGCGCTCTTTGCTGGAAACCATCCGAGCCTACTTGACAGTAACCGAAGCAGGGGTGAGTAGCAGTCTTTGAAAAAGAAAATATGGGTCTCGGATTTCATCATTTCTGGAGTGCTAAACAAGGAAGATGCCCTAAGCTAAACTGATTTTGGAATTTATTGTATGTGCTGCTGGTACTGGAAAAACACCCCCCTATATGGAGATTTCTTTTCTTTTATCTTTCACTGCAGCTGGTGAATTCTTTCCTGGAGAAAGCTTGTGAGAAACTGACCAGTTTGGATAGTTCAGAATTCACTAGGTAAATTTTATTTATTTACCTATTAGATTTGTGTACCACTCATCCTATCTAGGTGTAAAGTTACCAGAGAAATAGGCTTTATCTTGTTTTGTTTTTTCTACGCTTCAAGTGGATATACTCAGCATCTACCCTGTTTCTCCGAAAGTAAGACATCCTACGAAAATAAGACCTACTTACAGTTTTGCCTCTCCCTGAAATATAAGGCATCCCCCGAAAATAAGACCTTCCCGATAATAAGGCCTTCCCTCCAGTGCAGCCGGAGCAGACAGCATATTCTCGGTGGAAAAATAAGACATCCCCTGAAAATAAGACCAAGCACATCTTTGGAAGCAAAAATTAATATAAGACAGTGTCTTATTTCCGGGGAAACACGGTACCTTCTATTTGCTCCAGAAGATAGGACATAAATCAGAATTATCTGTATCCATCTGTGAAACATTTCCAAGCAACCTTTATTTTTGGTCCTGTTACCTTCTGTCAAAATCAGGGGAGGGGAGGTTGTCGCATTCCCTTAGATAAGGTGGAAAAGAAACGAGAGGGGTAAAATAAATTTCAAGGCAAGTCACGTAATCTTTCCAGTCCAAATTCTAATCTAGACCTGGTAGCTTTATGCCATTATAAAATGAGTTAGTCTTCTTCTATTCTGAAAAAGTTCAAACTCATGAAGATTATTAGGATTGTGTTATTCTAACTGTGTCCTCCTTGCTGCAGGCTTTCCATTTTGGATCTGGTGGTAGCTATGGCTCCCTATGCTAATGAGTCATCTCTGCATGCTCTGTATGGCAGCATCCACTCCTCCCTGCAGGTGAGTCACTACTGTTCATTATTTGGGTTCTGTGTTGTGACACTTCACACTGCGACCCTGCTAAATTTGATCAATGAGGCTATCAAATTGAAGGAAGAGTTTTGGACAACACATTTCATTCCTTTTTTTTTCTTGAAGAAGCTGCAATTAAAATTTTGCTTGGCAGGTGAGTTTATCCATGTTAGTAGGCATCTAAGAGCTTTGTTGATTTATAAGCTTTTTCCGCGTAGCTTAGGCCAGCCCAAGACAGCACACCGATGGCCACTTATTTGATTGTTGGGTTGTAACTATTTCTTGAATTTATTTGTTTTGTATTCTGCTAAATTCTTCAAGACGCCAGAGATCTTATAAGAATAGATTATATATGCTGAACAATTTATATGCCCAAAGCAATAGCATGACAACATATCCTTCACCCTGAACAATAAAATGCAAGCTAAATCATCTTAAAGGCCCAGAATCCAAGATAAAGCTTGCATTATTTTTGACAATCGGGCGTCCCCTGGACAACCGTGTTATCACCAGCAACTTCTTTCAACCCAGAAGCCCCCTAAGGTTAGCTGTGGAAGTGCTTCTGACACGAAAACAGACCAGTTTTCAAAAGGCCATTGCCAAAGAGACCACTCTCCCTTTTACCAGGAGGCAATTCCATGGTAGAGGTAAAATAATTGAACAGTTATATTTTGAGACCTTAGCCCCTCTTACCTCATGAAAGTGAGACACCACTTGCAGTTTCTCCTACCTCTGTCTCAGGTAGTTGAATCTGGTTGGAATCTTCTCTCTTAAGTCATGTAGGCGCAAAAGGAGCAGTTTACATCCAGAAACGTAATTGCTGCTCTGCAGTTTTACAAAATAGGTGTAAAATTCTCAAAAGTAACAAGCACCAGCCAGTAAGCAGAGCACTGATTGTGAACCAGCTGCACTTTCCAGGTGGTCTTTAGAAGTAGAGCCCAAAATGCAGGGGGGGGCAGGGAATCATCAATATATGGTGTCTTCTCTTTCAAGGTTGTGAGGATTGAGCACGTTACATATTTTGAATAATCTGTTTGATCTGATTATCCTAGAACAAAGATCATAGATTACAGAAAAAGATTTATCGGTTCCTAGAGGAAGTGTGTGCGTCTGACCAACCTGCATGTCATAATTTTGTGCAAAGTCATTTGGAGGAACTTAAGAGTGCTCTGTTGGACTCCCTAACCAGTGCCACTTCACCTGCCAAGAGGGTAAGGAATTTTTTTTTAACCATCCAGTGTAGATAAGATGCAAACGCCTGTGATGAGTATCATAGAATGATGGCTGGAAATGCTGTGATGGTGCAGTGGTTAAAAGCAGCACTGCAGGCTGTTTCTGCTGACTGCCATCTGCCATTAGCCATCAACGTTCAGCAGTTCGATTCTAACTGGCTCAAGGTTGACTCAGCCTTCCATCCTTCTGAGGTTGGCAAAAAGAGGACCCAGATTGTTGGGAACAATATGCTGACTGTGTAAACCACTTAGAGAGTGCTACAAAGCACTATTAAGCGGTATATAAGTCTATATAATAAATAATAATAATACTTTCATATCCCTTTTTTTGTTCTTAGCCCCGGCTGAAGTGCCTCTTCCATGTTATCAAGCAGCTTACAGTGGAACATGAAGAGTTTGTCACAGCCCTGGTGCCAGAGGTGAGGGAACACAGTGAAAGAGGGACCATCACACCCTGATGAAACGGTCGATTTGAATGTAGAATTATGTTGTCAGAAGATGGTGGAAGATCAAGTGCATGGAACGAAATATTATTTTATTTATTTATAAAGTGTCAACTCTGCTTTTCATTATACCATTCATGATATTTAAGTAAGTTTAAAACAAACCCAAATTTGAAAGGCAACAATCTCACAGTAAAAAAGCTCTGAAAATATTTTAAAACTATAAAATGAATAGAATAGAATAGAATAGAACACTTTATTGGCCAAGTGTAATTAGATACAAGGAATTTGTCTCTGGTGCAAAAGTTCTCAGTGTACATGCAAAGTAACAGAGAAATAATAATCATAATAATGCCAATAAGAAGGGGTAGGAAAGAAGATGTAAAGGATAATAGTAATACTATTATCTGTAATACTGTATATTAGAGTACTGTATAATACTATTAATACTCTAATACTACAGCCAGCATAGCTAACATACTTAGACATAAAACATCAGTAACAAATTAGAAGGTGCAATATAAACTTGGATGAACCCAGTTGACTAAAAACTTGTAAGGCTCTTAGCAAACTTTGTAAAAGAGGGAGGAGAGACTTTTTGCTTTCTCTTTATTAAAAATTTGGGTCTTTCTCTAAGCAGGATTCTGTTCAGTACTCTTGTAATAAAGTTAGCAGCAGAGTATCCTGCAGTGTGTTACTACTACCATTTGCAGGAATTATGCAAATTAAAGACAACAACTTTCTCCTTTACAGTTGGAAGAGTAACTCCCCTCATTCAGTTTATTTTGCAATAAACATTACTGAGAACTTAATGGATCTGTCTTCAAGTTTAAATAACACTTCAGTAATAATTAAAAATATTTTCTCATTAATTAGTCAATTTCAGATAGTATACTATTGAAGTCTAGAGTTAAAATTCATCAGGAAATCACCTACAGTACTAAAAAACTTTATAGCCATCTAGTTGAGTCTTTCTTGAAAAACAGTTCCTGTGGTAGGAAATTTCTAAATTAGCTTAGTTTTGCTTCTATTGTTGTAATTGTAAGCTTTAGGATAATGGTTGGAATTCTAGTCTCTTGGCTTTTCTCCCCTCTCTCCTTAAATGAATGATAACTGATGCAGACATTAAAATTAGGTTGGAGGCAATAGTAACGGATCAGACTATTGACCATACGTTTGCTGTCACCAGGTGATTCTTTGCACCAAAGAAGTTTCGGTGGGTGCCCGCAAAAATGCTTACAATTTGTTGGTGGAAATTGGTCATACTTTTATACGCTTTGGTCTTACTCCAAATGGTAAGTCCCAGTTTGCTTATGTGGGGTTTTTCCTTTCTCATTTAGACCACATTGTGGCCCTTTTCATCTTGAGTACTTCTATTTTTTCAGGTTTTCTACTGAACTTCCTGTTAGTCTGTACAGGTAGTCCTCGACATGTAATAAGGACTACCTGTTTAATGATCATTTGAAGTTACAACAGCAGTGAAAACAGTGACTTTTGACTGTTTTTCACACTTATGACTTTTGCAGCATCCCCATAGTTACATCATCAAAATTTGGATGCTTGGCAAATATTATGTATTCATGACTGCTGAGTGTTCCAGGGTCACCTTTTGACAAGCGAAATCAATGGGGATGCCAGATTCACTTAATATCTGTATTACCAACTTAGCAACTGCACTGATTCACTTAACAACTGTGGCAAGAAAGTTCATAAAATGAGGTAACTGTCTTGCTTAACAGTGATAATTTTGGGCTGAATTGTGGTTGTAAGTCAAGGACTATCTCCATAATAAAGCGTTCCTCATTCAACCATAATGCAGCGTTTCTTTTAATTTTACTGTCTCTGAATAATGCTAATTATGACTCCTTCAACAAGCCCTGCTTAAAACAAGTCTGATCTAATATAATGTTTGAATACATTTAATGTTCCTCTTTTACACTGGATTACAGAATTCTAATTCTGTAATAAATTCTAATTAATAAATCCAGGTGTATCTGGTTATTTTGCCTAATGTTGTTTAGCTATCATAGCTTTCCCCATACTTGCAGGTATAGAAAGTTGAAAGCCAAAACAGGGATATCCCAGATGGAGAGGTTCAGCAGTAGCCTGTCCTTTTTTCTCCCTGGAGTGAACCAGTCTTAAGAATTTCCAAATTGCTAAAAAAAAAACTTGAGTTATGGGACAAACCAATCTCTGTAGAGGCCTGGATTCCAACCTGAGAAGCATTTCATCCCTTTCCTGCAATTCCGGTCTCCGTTGGCATGATCTGTTCATTTCCTATATTTTCCTCAAAGGGCATCAGAGTCTGTGACTGAGATTATCTATCCATGACTAAAATTCTGCACTCATCATCTCCGCCTCAGATATGCATTGCTTCCCATCGCTTTCCCTATACTGCCTGTCATAGATACCTGTATTCTCATCTTAGAATGCTGCCTTTCATTAGGTCAGATCATGAGCCATCCACTTAATGGTGCCTCAGGGGTTCATTAGGAATTGAGCTCTGTAGTATTTTAAAAATAGAAAATATAAGTAATTGCTCCATGATTGAACCTATGACGTTTATCATTGAGAGATGGGTGAACTCTGATATCCCAAGATACTTGCTTTGGGACTTGGGTTTTAACATTGTCTCCATAGGTTTTTTTCCTGTACAAATTTTTGTTCGATTATTGGTCTTCTTGTGAGGCTTTCCATTAGTCTTTTTGTAAGTTGTGTTCTTGAGTACCTGATATATAATTACAATACAAGCTCTTTCATGTGTCCTTTCAGAGGGAATACAGCGTTATCTCCTCCTGATCTATGCAGGCTTAACTGGCTCTGTCACTATGGTCAGCTGCACCGTGCTTGCTCTTACCCGTCTGCTGTATGAGTTCAAAGGTGAGAAAATAAAGGCTGACAACTGATTTGAGTAGTAGTTTATACCCGCAACGGTTCAGAGCAGAACCTTTTGCTTATACTGGCAACCGCTTTAAGATAAAAAGATTAACTGATGTTTGGGGCTGCTTTTGAACTGAGCTGGGTCGAACATACGTACAGATATGTCTAAGATGGTATTTATGGCATGCTGACTGTGTCACGGTGTTATATAATTGCCAGATGACCTGTACATTCTGTTCTATGTATTTCTACATATATCTCTATGTTTTTT
>JANHFO010004806.1:359203-369666 GCA_032468095.1 Pareas carinatus | reverse complement strand
CCCAGCTGCTTGAATTGAAGGGCTCCATCTTGTTTTCAACTTGTTAAACATATCAAACGGCAGGGTATCTTATGAAACAGTGCTAGAATTAGATTATTCCTGGCAGCTTACTAGCTCATGGATGAAGAGAACTATTCTTTTCTGTAGCTTACTGCTTTTGGAGTGATTTTGCCAACTTCAATGCTTGGATGATTTCAGATTTTATTAACCACTTCAACCTCAGGCTGGGACTGCGAAGGGATATCTATTGCAATTTTCCACAGTAGCAAATATTGTCTATCAAGGGTAACTCTGAATAAATTTGATAAAAATATTCCACTGTGTTTGACTATTGGAATTCTCAAAAAAGGAGGTAAATTCAGTCGACAGTTTTTTCTGTATGCATTGTGTAGTTCAGAAACTCTTTAATTTTTATATAGCATATTGCTTAACAAATGCCACACAATTTTCCTCTTAAGAAAATAATTGCATTATATTTCTATTGCATGCTTCCCTAATGTTCTATCCAGTAAGAGCAGAAAAAAATGGATATCTACAGAACGATATACTTACAGTATGTAGCTTTGATGTAACTTCCACGCTAAATCTGTTCTGAATAATTTCCAAACGTTTTTACTGTTTTAGAATATTATTCTTGTTAAAAAATGTTTCCATGCTTATATTATTAAAACATAGTTAAAAGCTGAATGAATGCCTTTTTAAGAATAAAATTTTAATTTAATGTTCTCTATGTCAATTAATTTGTATTAACTATAATTTCCCAGAGTTGGTCAAGTATACAGTTTGTTGTTTACTTTCACAGGAAAATGTGTATTTCTTTGAGATAGCATAACGTGCAAATCACTGTTGTTTCTCTCTTATACAGCCAGCATGATCAGCATTGTGATATATTGCATATTGCAGCAATGGGTAGAATGGCATCCTCAAAAGACATGCAGAATATATAAAATTTCTACAATTTAAACTAGACCATTTCTGCTTGACCGCCTGCATGGCTAAAGATTATTGCTATATTGTGTATGCATCTTTCTTGTGAAGTAATACACGACTGTCTTCTGCAGTGATGCCATATGCAGTTTTGTTATCTGCAATGAGTCTTCCCTTCAGCGGCATCAGATCATCTTTAATCCAGACTTCTTTGTGGAGAAACTGAGACATGAGAAGCCTGAGGCATTCACAGAACTTGTGGTCAGCAACATTACTCGATTGATTGACTTGCCTGGAGCAGAGCTAGCCCAACTGATGGGTGAGGAAGAGCCCCAGTTGCCTGGTGGGGCTAGCATTTCCTCAGGTTTTTTCCGTTCCTTGATGTCTCTTAAACGCAAAGGTAAGTATGATGTTTTTGGTAGTGCTTTCTATTGGCTTTCAATGATAACGTGATATCGTGGACTCACTTCCTTATAATTGGCAGTGTCTCTAAAGAAATTGATACTATCATTGCAGTCGAGTCAGGAGCGCTGAAGTGCTTCCAGATTGAAAGGATTGAACGGTGACATCACCATTGTCTGGGGAATGCCCAGATGGGTGCTCCTTTCTCATCGCTGTTAAGTTGCCCACCAAAGTTCTACCTGTTTTTGAACTGCTGAGTTGGCAAGAGCTGAAACGTGTCTTGGGAGCTCGCCTCATCCCCCAGCAGAAACCAGGTCTTGAATGTCATCCAGTTATCAGCCCAGCATCCTAAACCTATGGGCTACCACGCTCAAAGAAATTGATCAAATAATATCTCGCCAGAGAATCATATAGCTGCTACTCTAACCTTATTTAAATGAGCCCCTAAAACAGACCCTTCCGTTACAGCAAAACCCAAAGCTTTATTAATAAACTTCCAAAGTAAAAAATTAGAACAGCAGCATTACAGAGATATCTATTACAATCAACTCTTCATTTTTGCTATCGAAATTAATGAATGGTAATTTTTTTTTAATATCAAATGACACAATTGGAAAAAAACGGTGGTCAATATTAAAGGTTCTTCTAGGAGAAAAGCCATCCTCTTCCTTATGTTCTTAGAACAGGAGAACTCCAGTTCAGTGATACAACAGTTGTTTCAAATATATAAAACTTCAAAGAAGATAATATTAGGCTCGAGTGACAATATTACAATCCAACAGCTTTCTGTCGAATATTTTCTATCAAAGGTAGGCATGTTCATTCTACCCATTATAACATCAGGCTGTTTAAGAATCTGGGATGTTTCCTGGGATTCTCGGTTTAGATAAATATTCAGATCTCAGACTGAGTTGTAAAACATTTTTGAATCTTGGACAAGGCAGCATTCTATGTCTTTGGATCATCAATTAGTAACTTATTGTACTGTTTTTTATATCTTCTTTTTGGTTCAGTATCTTAGATAAATGTTTCTGTCAATCTAGAAAACAAGTTCTGCATTCTTACCCTGAATTCTTAACCTGTCTTATAGTTTGCTATGTTTGTGAAATCATATTGTAATCTAAATCAGTGGCCCCCAACCTTTTGGTCACCAGGGACCAGTTCCATGGAGAAAGGTTTGTCCACGGGCCAGAGGGGTGTGGTTTTGCATGCTGCCTGCATCCTGCCAATGGGGCTTCACTTGTTTGCACGGTCCGGTTGCTGGCATGCCATGGACCAGGGGTTAGGGATCCTGGTATAATTAGATTTATTTCCAAACTGAATTCAAATATGCAACAATATCCTCTTGCAGTGTAATTACAAGTTCCATTCTGTTCTCTCCCATAATATAATGACAATGCCACATTTAAGAAATGACATTTTAGGTTGCTTAAGTGTTTTTTGAGTAGTTACAATATGCTTACAAATGCTAACTAGAAAAATCTTGATTTAGTTTTATATTGCAACAGTCATTTCTTGGACTAAACTAATTTATGTGGTAATGCCTTTAAATGCCATCCAATAAGTGGTACCAAATGCAGTGGCCTAGTTACTGACAATATTGCCTGTATTATATTATGGCTGTGTTTCCTACCCACCACTTCTTGACAGGTTTTCAAGTCTAATTCAGAGTACTGATTTTGACAGACACCAAGCCGTACATACCTACAGGACCACTTTCTGCTATTCCTATCAGCCTATTTGGTACATTTTTCTTCGGATGAGCTTCGATCATGCCCCACTTTCTTGAAGAAATGGGGAATGGAGGCCTGGAACTGCAGTTTTTTTCAATGTCATTCTGGCCTTGTGGAATAGACTTCCCCGAGAATTAAGATTTGTTCCTTTCCTTCTAATGTTCCAGAAGCAATTGAAAGAAGTTTTCTTCTTTTTGATTGAAGAGTTTATTATTGTTATATTTTATTTCAAAAAACGTTTTTATCAGGAATTGAATTCAATTGGAGTATGTGTGTATGTAGTCTCAGCAGGTGGCAGCACAACCTTGTCTAGAATTCAAGCTAAGTAGTTTAGGTTGGGTTAGTACTCTGATGATCAGAAGAAGGTGAGAGCTGACTCAGGAGTTGAAAAACATCCCAGAAAAGTGCAGTGACAACCATTCCACACTGGTGCCAAGGAAACTGCATATGTCTATGAAGTCATCAGAAGTCACTCTTGATTGGAAGGTGGCAGTACAAAGTTATTTTCATGAAACAAAATGGTAGGCTGGAATATACATCATTAACAGGAACATGTTATTACTGGATCTAGCATGGATACAAAATGTGAAGAAGTTGGGTATAATGCAAAAGTTTTGAGAGAGAAGTCAATGGAATATTCAGGAAAAGGGTGCTCAACAGAAGAGAATATATGTAGCTAAAGTTGAAATGTATAAACTGCACAGATGGGTGGAAAATAGCTCAACCCAAAACACCAACCAACAGGGCTAGTAGTTACTGAATATAAACAGAGAACAATTCCATACTCTTCTAACACTGAAGATACTGGCTAGTCTGGTAATGAAATGTCTGCAAGCAAATAATCAAAGAGCACCAAGGTCTTCTAGGAGTGCTCAGCTGAAATACATTTGTAACTATAAGTTATTGTGAATAGTAACATATTAGGATAATAGAATTATGGTTAGTATGTACCAAAAATAAAAATAAGTGACATAAGAAGTGAAAGTAAATAATATGGCAAAGAAGAATTGAATGAGAAATCATTTGTCAAGCTAGGTCAAGTATTTATTGTACTTGCCAGCTTGACATATATTTATATTTCAACAAAGTGATTCTTCCAGGATCTTTGACATAAAATAATAATGATTGTGCAATAGTGGTGAATATCTGTAGCTCTGGTATATGATGAAAGTGGAGGTTTGTTCTCTGAGCTTGTGAGTTGGTTTCCGAACGCTTCATTGGGGACATACATCACATCAGTTGAAAACTAGGATTCATGAACACTAGCTGGCAATCAAACACCCTAGTCCCAAATCTCTCATTGCTACCCACAGTGACATTGAACAGCACCAATTCGATTGGCACAATACTAGAATCATTGGCACGCCATCTCCCTCCACGTTCGTGAGTTTATTGAAGCCTGGCACTCCATGAGCAATTCCATCAATAGACACATTGACCTACAACCAGCCTTTGAATCCCTGAGAATTCATATCCACAACACCACAGCGACAGCATCAACTTCAGCCAGTCCACAAGTCTCCCCCAACTAGCACTTCACCTCCCAATGACCCTCATCTTCATTCCCCATCACAAGATCCATCTTATGCAACCCATCCCTGACCCCTCCCAAGCTCCATCACAGCCCCTCAACTTGACCTGACCCATGCCCTACCCCCCCACAAGACTCACCACTAAACCCTCCCCTGAGGTGACCCACCAATCACAACACCTACTGACTACACCAAACCCTTATAAACAACTTCAACATTGACATCCCCTAAAAATTCTGCTGAATGTTACCAAGCCAGGTAACAAAATGTTCGGAAACCAATCCACCAGCTCGGAGGACAAAACTCCATTCTCAATCATGATTATACTTACTTTTTATTATATAATTCAGTGTGCTAGCTTTTGAAATATTTTTTTTAATCAAGATAAATTCTATCATATTTACACACGTATACACACAAACATTGAAAGTTCAAAATGACTTCATAATTGTTATGAAGAGTTATATCGTCTGTATGTGCATGCTTGTTTAGGCTTATTTACATAAACATTGTACATACATGTTTGGCAACAATCTTTGCCAAAACACATCATTTTCTATGTTTTATAGAAAAAGAACAATAAAAACTAAAATAAAAAGCTTAAACATCACCTTTTTTAATTGCTTTGCTTCCTATAATTTCAGTAGCACTAGCAATAACACTTAGACATTATATACCGCTTCACAGTGCTTTACAGGTCGGCATATTGCCCACAATAATCTGGGTCCTCACTTTACCAACCTTGGAAGAATGGAAGGCTGAGTCAACCTTGAGCCGGTCAGGATCAAAGGAATTGAACTAGCAATTGAGCAGAATTAGCCTGACATACTGCATTCTAGCCACTGTGTCACCACGGCTCATTACTTCACAATATGGTCAAGAAATTGATTAGATTTATTTTTGTTTAATAGCTGAAAGGTATTCCTATAATATTCCTTCATTTAAGTAAGAAGAATATAAGTTTTATAAATCAGAGATACAAAGCACTGCTGTGGTACATTAAATAGAGTAGCAAAATATTATGACCAAGTTGTTTAGCTTTTCTGTGGAATCAACACATACTTTGAAATTGTGAATGTTGGTTTCTACAGTTATTATTTCAAGATTGTTCCTATTCAAAATAATAAATTGGATGCAGGGAATTTATATTATGTTGCCAGACCATGAACTGATATAGGCAATCAAAAAACAAAAACCAGATAAAATTCCAGGGCCGGATGGTTTGCCGGCAGAATGGTACAAACAACTGCAAGGAACATTACTACTTCCATTAAAAGACATTTGTAACAAAGTGCTGAGGAGATCCAAGATCCCAAAAACATGGCTGCAAGCAAATATAACATTAATATATAAAGAAGGAAATGATCCAGAAAGATAAAGAACTATCCTCCGATATCACTTCTAAACGTGGACTACAAAATCTTCACCGCAATCATGGCAGAAAGATTGAAAATATAGCTAAACAACTATATACATAAAGACCAAAACGGGTTTCTGCCTAAAAGGCAAATTAGAAATAATTTAAGACCCGTAATTAATGTTCTATAATATTATGAAATGCATCCTGGAAAAAAGATGGCATTATTATTCTTAGACGCGCAGAAGGCATTCGACAACATATCTTGGCAATTTATGATCAAACAGTTCAAAATAATGGAAGTGGGTCCAAATTTTATTAATATGATTAAAACAATTTACCAGGATCAGAAAGCAAAAATAATAATTAATGAAAAGCATATGGATAAAATCAAAATAAAGAAAGGAATCAGGCAAGGCTGCCCATTAACACCTTTACTATTCATTGTAATGCTAGAAAATTTAAATAATGTAATTAGACAAAACTCACAAATAGAGATATGAAGATAAAGGGGGAAGAATATAAAATTCAAGCTTTTGCAGATGACCTAGCGTTCATCTTAGAGGAACCGTGGAATAAATTCCAAAATTATTGGAAAGAATAGAGGAATACGGCAAGGTAGCAGGATTAAAAATTAATAAAGAAAAAATGAAAGTAATTGTAAAAAATATGACAGATTTATAGCAGAGACAGCTACAAGAAAGGATAGGTGTTCAAATAGTGGGAAAAAATAAATACTTAGGGATTAATATTACAGTGAAATGCTCCTCTTTAAAAAGGAATAACTATGAAAAATTAATGAATCAGATTAAAATAGATCTAAAAACGTGGGGAAGAGTAGCTACTATTAAAATGAATATTCTACCAAAGATCCTCTTTTTATTTCAGGTCATTCCTATAAAACTAGAAAGGAAATTTTTGAAGATTTGAACAAAACAATCTTACAATGTATATGACAAGGAAAGAAACATAGAATAAAAATTAAAATTCTACAGGACATAAGAAAGAATGAAGGATTTGGGTTACCGAATTGGATGCTTTGCTATCAAGCATCAATCTTAACGTGAATAAAAGAATGGATTTTACTGAGGGATAAAAGATTACTGAATTTGGAAGGATATGACCTACAAATGGGGTGGCATGCATTCCTTTAGTATGGAAAAAACAAAATACATCAATACTTCCAAAATCACTACCCAAGGAATTCATTGCTACTCATTTGGGGGGAAATAAAGCAGAATATACAAAAGAAAACCATATTGGTTGTCCATAATGGAAGTATTCGTCCACCCAAACCTAATTAATCTAGAGAAGATTTGGACATATAAAAAGATTATAGATGACAAAGGGAAACCAAAATCAAAAACAGAGTTGAAAAACCAAGGCATTGATCTCTGGTGATGGGCTTACCTGCAAATAAATGTATTAAAGAATATGGAATTTACAAAGAACAAACTGAATTTGATAATTTACTGCTAACCACAGATACAAGACCGATTAAAAAGATATATAACTTTCTTATAATGAATAAAATGGAAGAACAGGTGAAAGATAATATGGTAAAATGGGCAATGTATATAGGACGGGAAATTGAATTAGATAAAATGGCAAAAACTCTGGGATAGAAACTGTAAAATAACTAAATCCGCAGCATATAAAGAGAACCTATATAAGATGTTCTATAGGTGGTACAAAATATTATTTCTAGCCATGATGCCTTTAGCAAATGACTAAAATTCAAGACTTGACCCAAAGTAAGTGAGATACATTTTTCCAAGTATAGTACAATTTCAAATAGTGAAAATAATGAAAAATAACCTAGAACTGAAAAGCATCTCGTATACAAATACAATGTTTTTATGAATCTCAGATTCCATGAACTAATGTCTATAATCAGAACCCCAAAATATCAAATATTAAAAGATGAATGTTGGATTAGATAAAGGTTTATCCTAATTAGAAAAAAATTGCTGATATTTCTTCATAAAATATGCATTGTGAATACTACAGTGTGAACAAGATCCAGAAAAAAAATATAAATTAAAAATATCTTATTTTATGACACAGCTTCCTTTTCAGAAAACAAACAGTATCTCTTTTTTTAACCAGATGCCTTTTGCACTAGGAAGGCTTTTTTTAAAGTTGGTACAGAATAAACATATATTCAGTATATGTTTTACTTCTGACATTTTGAAATAGTGAATAAATCAATCTGAGTTTCAATAGAACAGTTAATATGCACTTTGATCATATCTTTGTTGCTTTTTTGAATTTACAGAGAAAGGGCTGGTATTTGGAGCACCACTGACTGAAGAAGGCATTGCTCAAATATCTCAACTCATTGAGTATTTGCATAAGAGTAAGTAATTTTGGAGCAATTGTAATCTTAAGTTAGCAATTGTGGAATACTCTGAGCTCCAAATTTGATTTATAAAAACTTTCCACATATGCTTTTAGATCTGAACATTTTCTTCTCTCTTTCTGAAAATAGTTTCTATTTTATGTTTCTCTTATTCTGGTAAACTAACAGTCATAACTAGAAAAGACCACAATCTGAAAATAAATGTAAATGATCATTCTGTGATATAAAATGAAAACATATGGGCTCAGCCACAAAATATATATATAAATGAGATATGACAAAAGTATATATAAAACTATGATTCTGCGTTGGCTAATAATAAGTTGAAGGAAGTAAATGTTTAAAAACAGCTTTTCATAGTTTTCAGGATTGCTTCTTTCAAGTACCATTGGAATAATAGGATTCAAGTGAACACTTCCCGAAAGTTTGCACTCAAGAAAGACATTCTTGCTTTATGAATAAAGTCTTGAGCTAGACTTTAAAAAATTCCCTTACGGTAATTGCATTCCATGCCTTCTGTTCTTGGTAATAAATATACTTTATTAATTACAGCTTTAAAAACCATTTACATTGCAAACATATATGCATTTTGTTATTTTGTTTTTTTTCCTTTTGTCGAATCATTGAAAAGTTGTTTGTTGTATCCTGCTTTCTTTCTTTCCCTTTATCCATCACCTTTCATAGGTAGTTCTGTATCATATCTACAGTTACATTTACATTATCTATACAATATATATTGTTCTTAGCATTTGTTTGTTAGTACTGATTTGTTTATTTTCCGTAGAGTGTTCATGTGTTAGTTAGAAGAGGTAGAAGGGAGATATAATAGGATTCTTCTTAATCATTGGATAAGAAGGTCTGACATTCTCTTTGTCACTGTGGTTTCAAGTTACTTTCACATTCACTGTAGCATGGCCTCAACTTGGGGGTATTTCTTATTTTTGTTATATTTGCTTATATTAGTGATGTTTCCATAACCTTACGAGACCTCAGTTTGAATATTGTATTGACATCGTAGAGAGAGTAAAGGACATCATAATACTTACAATATCTCTGCATCACATTATCTTGTACCTTCCCTCCTATTGTTGGGTTATCTCTTCTTTTTTGCATCTTGCTATCTTTCTCTTGATCTAGTAAGGTCCCTTCTCTTTTTCTATAAACTGATTTGGTTTACCTTTGCTTTGGGTCTGTGTCCTTGGTAATTTTGAACCCTCAAAAAGATAAACAAATTACTTCAATTAGATTTTGTACAATTCACTGACTATTAGGACACTGAAGAGATTTGAAAAGAAGAAATGTGTGAATAGGACCATCAGATCTTGGACTGCAAAAATCCAGACAATCACTTATTTGCAGCAAAGATCTAGATCTAGATACAAAATTAAGAATGATGGCAGTTACTGTATCTGGCGTATGTTTAATATCTCTCCTATCACGGTGCAGATTTACGGACAGAAGGCTTGTTTCGAGTGCCAGGAAACAGTACTAGGCAACAGAATCTGAAAGACGCTTTGAATAGTGGGACCGAAATTGACCTGGATTCAGGCGAATTTCATTCCAATGATGTGGCCACTTTGTTGAAGATGTTCCTGGGAGAATTACCAGAACCTTTGCTGACTCACAAGCATTTCCATGCACACTTTAAAATTTCAGGTAATTAACATTAACTAGACAATTTTATTGATTATACTATATATTCTTTCCTGCAGACACTTTAGAAAGAGATCCAACTTTGAAAATATCCATCTTTTTAATTCATCTGGTGGTCAGAGGTACAGAGGTTCAGTGGTTTATTGACACTGGAGATGGTCTCAGTTCCGGCAGTTCGCACCCTAGTTCTATGTGGCAGGGTGAGCTCCTGTCACTCGCCTCAGCTTCTGTCCGCCTAACAGTTCAAAAGCATGTGCTATGCAAGTAGATGGAAAGGTACCACTTTGTCAGGGAGATGAGCTGGTGTTCTGTGCAGGCGTCTGTTTGTGAGGCAGCTCCAGGAAGGGAGGGGGCCTTGGGCGATGCTGCAGGATGCCGCTTGTCTTTCTCTTTGTGGCGAAGTCAGTTCATTTATTTATTTATTTATTTATTTATTTAGATTTATATACCGCCCTTCTCCTGAAGGACTCAGGGCGGTGTACAAAAAACATAAAAAT
>JANHFO010004806.1:315954-328374 GCA_032468095.1 Pareas carinatus | reverse complement strand
CTTGGCACACTCATAAGTTGGAGTATGTCTCCAGCTAGGCTGAATTATGTTGAGACGGTTGATGATTTGTTTCTCCTGTTAAAATAATCCTTTCCTTTTCTGGTTTATTGTATTATAGTTTTGTTTGTAATTTGGGTGTTACTACAACCATTGGTGAATTGGGTGATTTTGACATTTTAAATTTCAACTAAGAAAATTATGCATGATTTTGTATCAACACAGAATGAATGTTGAGAGAAATTTTCCTATTTCTTTTTATTCGGTAGACAGAAGTGTATAGTTTCAGTGTCAAGAGCTACATAGTGTATGTGGTTCCTGAATGGCTTGGGTACAGCTTGCCCCCCTCCACTCCAGAGATTTTCATCCATTATTATCCAGTTGTGAAATTGTCAAATATATGAGTGTAATCACTCACTACTTTTTGGAGTGTCATACTAGGCAAATCACTCAAAACATTTTGCCTAGAAAAGTTGCTGCCCTCTGTGCGTTGTGAAAATACTGATATACATCAGATCTTATATTGGAATAAATGGGAAGTTAAGCCACTTTATTCCCTTTTAGTAACCAGATGTTGTAAGGGACAAATAAGCAAATAATTCTTGTTGGAATATGCATTGATCTTTTTTGGAAGTTTCAGATATATTTAGCTAATATGAGAGTTAAGTTGCTACTGAAGAGTTCACTCTTTTGGCACAAGGCAAGATTCCTCATGGAAGTAGCATTATAGACTTGTGATAGATCACAATGGCAGTCATGTTTCATTTCATTTCCTTTAGATCCTTGCCTGGGTGGTGGGGAATTTGCAATTCTATTCCAATTTCTCCCTTCAGCTACTTCCCAAGCAGATGCTGTCAGTGTATTGCCATGGAAACACTTGAGTTCGCCTCTCCATGGAATTGTGTGCTGAAAAAATATTAGTTTAAAAACTCTGCAGTGTTTGTATTGATGGAGCTGAGGTTGTTAACCAGGATGGATTGCCCCAGGGATGAAGAAAAGCCCACTAATAGGCAGTAAGACTGCAGAATTTGCCTTCAGAGAACATTTTTCAATAAAATACACTAGATTTCCTGCAAATTTCTATTGCCTTGTGTTTATTATGTCTTATATACACTTGCTTTTAATCTATCATAGTGGCCTCTGTAATGTTCACATAGTTTGATAACTGAGGAAAGCTATATATTTATATCTCTGGTAGACAGGTTTGATAGAAATTTCACATTAGACTATGACCCAGTTGGCTGCATCTTAGTCTTGGAAAGTCGACAGAGCAACATTTAAGCAGTCTGGATAATGGTGACTAGACATGGATAGTTTCTAAATGGACCATACCTATGGAAAAATAACTACCCACCAACAACAAAGAGCTCAAAAATAGACCACCACCAACAAAGATCTCAAAGGACAATAGGAAGAAAATGCAGATGCCACTAATTATTTTACTTAGAAAAAGAAATCAGGTGAGTGGATCAGGCTGCTAGTTGATGTGTGTTAATCATAGTGTCTATATATAATCTCTAATATCAAAGACAGTGACTCTGTTCTTATGACAGAGCTACTCATAGTTAGCCTAACTACAGCTTGCTTAGTTAACCCAGTTTCTCAGACTTCATATGACTCAATGACTCAACATAGGCTGGATTTCTCCAGCACTCTTAAGTCAAATTGTGGCATTTGTGATTCAATGTGTGTGCAAATACAACAACACTATCTGAATACCAGATACTGGGGAACATAAATGGGAGGGATGATTATACTACAGTTCTTCTCCTGATTGGCCGTAATGGTACTAGCACTGGATTAGAGAGACTACGCACCTGGTACAGTGGGTTTCTTCTTATTTCATTTGTGCTTAGAATTTTTAGACCCAGTGTCAACAAGTAATCACTGTTTTGCACTTTGCTTATGATGCTTCAATGATTTTTGAAAAGCCTTTGACCTTTTAAAACATGCTTTTTATACTTCAGTTTATCATAAATAAAATGCTTTTGATCCAAGAGTGGAAGGTGAGTAAGATTCTTCCTTTAGTTTGAATGATGTCTTCTTTTAAGAGTGAGACTCATCCCTACGTTATGAAGAATTATCAAAGCAGTGTCAATCAAAACACTTGATGGTAGATCAGATTCAGAGGATATTTACTTTGAAAGGAGTGTCATAATCTGTATGTGTGTGGTGCATTTGTATGTGTAATTTCATGTAATAATTGCAATGATTGAAGGTAAAAAAGCAGAGAGGTTGATATCAACTCTGATAGTTATTCAGTTTTCTTGGCAGTGTAACGGAAATTTTTTTTCCATTGTCTTTTTCCAGGATGCCTTTTTTCATTAATAATAAACCTTGTATTTGCAATCTGTATTATTATACCTGTGGCTCAATTGAACTTTTCCTTTATTCAGATAAGCTTTTATATATAATCTGCTGTTCTCCACACAAAGATCAGGCCCTATGATCTTCAGGCACAGCAGTCGTGATTCTGCTGTGGGGAAGGAAAGTAACACATACCAGGAAGAGACATTTCTTTAATGATTCTGAGCTTTAAGAGGAATAGATTCCAGCTGATGCTTGCAGTGTAAATGCTAAGTTGCAGAACAGTCGCAACCGTTTTTTTCACCATGGCTCCAGGTCTTGTATGCTTCCTTGAAGAACACCAACTGTTTGTGCTAGTGACTTTAGCTGAAAAGTTCGAAGGAAAACCTGGCTGCCGCTGAACGATTGCAACCCACTGAATTACAGCACGGCTGCATCTTTCTTCAACTTGATATATATCCTCCCAAAGTGATGAGTTTCTTACTGGCCACTAAAGGCAATTCAATGCCTGTCTTAAACTGAAAAGGCACATAGATCCCATATTAAAATTAATAACAAGAATGGCCTTATACTCCTTGTTCTCCCAAATCGGGATCAGATCCATTTCCCTTCCTTCTCATCTGCTGATTACTCCTGCTTCTATCTAGCTTGTGCTTCCTATTGGTGTTACATTTTGGTTTTTCTTTTTCTATTTCGAACTTTGATGGAACTGCTCTTGATAAATATTTCAATGTTGGTTTAAATATTCGTAGGTTATTGCAGTCTTGCAGACAAAGTTAGGAAACTTGGTAGTGTTGACTCAGACAAAACATACAGAAAGACTGTGGCAGATTAATAGGAACCTGATTATGGTAGAGGAACAAACAGCGCTATAACATCTTAAGCTTCTTTGTTGTTGAACTGAAAAGCTGAACAGAACGTTGTTTCCCTGGGCGGCACATATGAACGGACCTTTGTCCAATTTACATTTCAGTATTTGAAATAATCAGAAAAATACGTTAAATAAATGCAATGATAATAAATATGTCAAACTAAAGTTATGCCAGTATTTACTTTAAAAGACAGCCCCCGCTTCCACACCAAGAGAGATGGACAGAGAAGAAAAATGATACTAACTTGGGATGCCATGGAATGAAAATCCTCTGCGTGTGCACTGTGGCGGGAGAGTACAAGGATTATTGTTCCTTTGGCCCGCAAAAGATGTGGACTTGAACTGAGGTATCCGGTAACAGTGTAACCTAGAGAACGGTATTAGGTTTAAGTAAAAGCATCTTGCTACACATTCCCGCTTGTGACTTATCAAAGAACCTGTGTGTCACAGTGTAAAAATACCCCCCCTTCACTATTCCACCATAGTAAGTAAGTAAGTAAGTAAGTAAAATTTTATTTATACCCCGCCCTTCTCCCGCAGGACTCAGGGCGGCTTCCAGGCATATAAAAACATACATATAATTTAAGACATTTTAAAAATACTTTAAAAGTGCAATGTTTAGGTTGGAAAGTCCTCAGTGGCATATGTGTCCACCATTATACTATTTATTAAGAATGAGTTCTTGCATAGAACATCAGAAATAAAACATTCCATTACTTAGCATGGAATAGAATGCTTTACCTAGAAAAGAAAGGCGTCCACAGGAAGGTCCCTCCTCGGTCTTTATGCTAGGAGAAATACATTAAACAGGGCCCTCCAGTATACAGTGGAATGACTTGCCTTGAGAAGTTGTTGGTGCTCCATCACTGGAGGCTTTTAAGAAGAGATTGGACAACCAACCGTTTGTCTGAAATGGTATAGGGTATAGAGTTGGACTAAGAACTCCAAGGTCCGCTTTCAATTTTGTAATTCTGGCTTTGTCTGTTGAAGAATTCCATATTTTCATTGCTGGAAAGTCAGGTTGGTGAAATAATATTGCCTTTTTGGAGCAAGGTATGAACTTGGTTTTTTCTCTTGCATTTAGGACTTAAAAACCCCAGCCGAGTTATGTCATTTGGTCTCTTGTAAAAATCTTTATCTTTTGTTATGGTATTAAGGTTAGTACAGTACAGTTTTAATTTTTCTTAAATTTATGTATTTGTATTTATTTCAAACATTTGTATAACCCCCATCTGAAACCAAACATAAGAGGGCTTATAACCAAGTAGAACTTTATATCACATCATTATATACTTTATATATTTTCTAGATGGTAACCAACCCAGTATTCTTAAGATAATGTTTGTAACTCAGTGATAAAGTCTATATTGAGAATGTAGAATGTTCCAGACATAGCATTTATAGGCTGAGGACCAGCCTGGCACATATAGATCAACTTTACTCTGGGTAATGAATAAGCCAGACAGACCAATTTTCCATTTCATGGTGGCAATTTCATATATTCTGTTGGGATTCCAAAGAAGCATTAAAAACTTCTCATTTTCTTTTGGCTCCTAGCCCAGAATAGATGCTGTGATGAAAGACATAAGGATCTGTGAGTTCCCACAATTCTCTGAATGGGATGTACTTACAACACATTAATGTCTACTTCTCTCTTTCTCTCATGAGATACATATGAATGCAGTGTCTCTCACATTTCATTACATCTAAAACTCTGTTCATATGTATTGAGTTGAGTAAGTATGGCATCACTGTGTTCATCCCAGGCCTTGTTGCTGAAAATTGGCAACCTTATTTCTTAGAAATAGTAATTCATACATCCTTGAGGTTTGATATGCCTATGCCTACTTTTAAATCAGAACATGGTACAGAAAATCAAATACTGTATATTCCTAGGACTACAATATAGCAGAATATAACCTGGGCCAAGAAAGGTAGGTTAATCCTAATAGATAATTTAAGTATATGACATAGCTATGCAAATTATTTTTATAAACTTCAGCTCAGTATACTTCATTTTAGTTTCCTAATGACAAACTTTATTATACTTACTAATACAAGCTGAAATGTAGGCAAGAAAACTTCAAATTGTTCCATATGGCATTATATTTTTCTTAAGAAGTTCTTGGTACCTTGAATACAGTTTTAAAAATTATTGTTTTCAGTTCTTTTTTCTTTGAAAAAGTACAATGCTGTAGTTTAATGAAGTGTTTTAAGACATATTTTTCATATGTTAAAACATTTTTAGAGCATGTACAACACACTAGGAAGATCAAGACCTCTATTGGGATAATAACAGCATCTGTGAAGAATTGCTGGAGGCCACGTATGCCATGGGATAAATTCTCCAAGCAACAATTTGCTTCCTGTACAAAGGTACATCTAAAAGGCAAGTGCCATACGATACTTGTACACACAGACACACACACACTCAGGCTTTGTACCTAAGCTGGTTTCAGAGACATATTTCAAATGAAAGCTTTTACATCATCTGAAATGCATTGTGATATTCAGCAAGTAGAACATATTGAGGAAAATTGCTTTCTGAAATGATATATGATTCATTCACTCACATCTCTAAGCTACTTAAGGGAAATTATCCATGGCGATGTACCGTTAGTTTAAAAGCTGCTACAATTGTTTTTTTTTCCTCTAGTCAGGCTGATCTTGAATCATACAAGTGTATTCATTAGAAAAACATTAGAAAAAGTTTTTGCCTTTATTCAATGTTAGTCTATAAATTCAAACAGCATTTTCCTCTTCATTAGTATCTGTGGCTGTGGCTGAGAGCAATATGGGAAGAGAAATCTTCAAAGTTATCATCAAAGGGTTCATTATCCACTATCTTATATGAGGCTACTTTTGCAATATTGATTTTTTTTCTAATTAGTATACAAAAATCAGAAACCTACATATAGCTAAGGCTAATATTCCAATTTCCTGATTAGGAATTAGCTAACAGATTAGTTAACAACAAAATAAAATTGTCTTATGAAAAATGAATAAAATATTATCATGGTTTTCTTATACTAAACATTAACCTGAATTTTTCACTTTCCTTCTTTTCTCTCATAATAAAAGATTTTGAATCATTTTTAACTTTTGACTGAGAAAATGGTATCATCTGCCTATCTCAAATTGTTATACTTCAAATTCTGGGTTTAATACCATCTGTCATGTTTATCCATTCTACCATGCATATGATATATTCACTGCAGAGGCTAAAGAGATATTGAAATATACATTCTGACTCCCTTCCCCATTCTGAGACACTCTATTTCTCCAGATTTAGTTCTTATGCTAACTTTTTGTTAATTGTAAAGATTATTCAGAAGAATGATTAGATGATCTTGCATATCCATTAGCTAGGATAGGATAGAATAGGATGGGATAGGTTGGGACGGGATGAGATGGGATGTGCATAAGCTCTCACTGTACATACAAATAACAAATATAATAAGATACTAATAGGAAAAGGTAGCATAAAAGATGAGAAGAATATTAGTAATACATAGATAAATATCCTTAGACATAGGATGGTGCTGTGGTAAGAAAAGATAAGATGAGATGAGATAAGAGACGAATTTTATTGGCCAAGTGTGTCTGGACAAACAAGGAACTTGTCTCCAGTGCACATGCTCTACATAATAAATTTTACATAAGTGATAAATCGTGATCACAATCACAAAATACATCCATCATGTCTTCATGCCATAGAACATCACAAATGCTATAAAACGTCATAAATGCCATAAAATGGCATAAATGCCATAAAACATCATAAATGCCATAAAACATTATCATGCCATAAAACACGGTCGTCACAAAACATATTCATCATGTCACAAAACACATTCATCATGTCATAAGATGCTTTTTTTATAGACTTAGTACAGTCATAGAATTTTAATAAGCAACCTAAAACTCATACTAGAATACTAAAATAAAACAACTATTACATATCGTAGGATACAAGCAACAGTTAATTGTCATACAAATGAGAGGTAATAGGTAATGGTTAATAGGAAATATTAGAAGGATAATATTGGTGCATACTAGTAGTTTAACAGTGTTGTGGAAGTTAGCTGTTTAGCAGAGTGATGGCATGGGGAAGAAACTTTCCTTGTGTCTAGTTGTTTTGGTTTGCAATGCCCTATAGCGATGTCCAGAGGGAAGACGTTGAAATAGGTTATGTCCAGGGTGTGAGGGATCTGTTGTTATTTTCACAGCCCTCTTTCTAGCTCGTGCAGTGTACAGGTCTTCAATGGAGGGTAGGTCTGTAGCAATTTTTTTTCTGCAGTCCTTATAATTCATTGGAGTCTATGTTTATCTTGTCTGGTTGCTGTGCTAAACCAAATAGTACAGGTTACAGACTCAGTGATTCCTCTGTAGAACTGTGTTAGCAGCTCCTTAGGCAGTCTGGGTTTTCTGAGTTGGTGCAGAAAGAACATTCTTTGTTTTGCTTTTTTGATAACATTTTTGATGTTAATTGACCATTTTAGATCTTGGGATATTACAGAATTTAGAAACTTGAAGGTTTCTACTATTGATACTGTGTTGTCTAGTATTGTGAGAGGTGATAGAATACAATTTTTAGTGAGTTCAGTTCAAGTTTGTCTTGACCACACCACAAGGCTAGTTGTTCAATTTCACAATTGGGGAATCACTGTTTTGTTATCTGTACATTTTAGTACTTTGAGAGAGGGCTCCTTAGATCTGCAGTTGTTGGTATATAAAGAGAAGAGAAGTGGAGAGAGAGCACACAGTTATGAGGGGGCTCCTGAGCTGATTGTACAGTTATCTGATGTTATTTTGCCTAACTTCACCTGCTGTCTCCTGTTTGTTAGAAGGCTTATAATCCATTTGCAAATATGGTTGAGCATGGCTAGCTGAATCAGTTTGGTTAGAAGAATGATGGTATTGAATGCTGAGCTGAAGTCCACAAAGAGAACTCTTGCATAGGTCCTTGGAGATTCAAGATGTTGAAGTATGTAATGGGGAGCCATTTTAACAGCATCACCTGCTAGTCTTTGCTTGGTAGGCAAATTGCAAAGGGTCTAGAAGTGGATTTGTGATGATTTTCAGCTGATTCAACACTAACTTTTCAAAAGTTTTCATAACTACAGATGGCAGAGCAACTCATCTGTAGTCATTCAGCTCCTTGATGGTAGATTTCTTCGGCACTGGGATGATAGTAGATTGTTTGAATCAAGAAGGAACATACCACATCTCTAGTGATTTATTAAAAATGTAAGTGAACATTAGGGCTAGTTGGTCAGCACAAGCATTCAGGTAGGCAGGAGTTACTTTGTCTGGACCTGGTACCTTGCCTGATTTTTGTCTGTGCATAGGTCTTGTACAGCCTGTGATCACCAGAGCAATGTTGATCAAAAGGATGGGCTCATTTATTGGAGGTTTGACTGTTTTTAGTGTTTCTATATTGGAGGTGTTGGTGATAGTTGACAGTGCTTTTCTTTCAAATCTGCAGTAAGACATATTCTGGTCATCTGCCAGTTGTCGATTCCCTTCAGCATGTGGTGGAGGTTTGCTTTAACCAGAGATATTTTAAAGAGTTTTCCACATATTTGCTGGTTCATTGATTGAGAGCTGATTGCTCAATCTTTCAGAGTAGCTTCTTTTTGCTGCTCTGATCTCTCTTGTTAATGCATTTCTGGTTTGATTGTACAGAATCCTCTTTGGCATGGTGTAGCTGCTTAAGTTTAGCTGTAAACCATGGTTTGTTGTTACTGTGTATTTTCAGGTTTTTGGTCAATACACATAGGTCTTCACAGAAACTAACATATGATGTAATGGCATCTGTACATTCATTAAAATCTGCCTAGGTGTCTTCAGCCTGTAGCTTTATCTTTGTGTTTCAGTTCAAGATTTCACTGATTTGATTGTAGGCTTTATGGTTTTAAGCCTTTGTCTATAAACAGGTATGAGATGAATCATACAGTGATCAGAGTAACCAACAGCTGCTCATGATAAGGATCTATAAGCATTTTTAAATGTTGTATAGCAGTGGTCTAGAATGTTTTTCCTCTAGTAGGGCAACTGACATGTTGGAAGAATTTTGGAAGCTCTTACTTTAAATTGTCATTATTAAAATTACCTAACAATATTAGGAATGAATCTGGGTATTTCTCTTCAACCCACAAAATCTTTTCACTTAGATGTTGTAATGCATTACTTATGCAGGCTTGGGATAGTATGTAAATTGCAGCTAAAACAAAAGATAAAAACTCTTGTGGTGAATAAAATGGTTTGCAGTTTATGAATAATGTTTCTAAATCTGCATCACAAGATTTCTTTAGTATATTTATATGTTTGCACCATCTGTTGTTAATACACAAGGCAAGATCCCCTCCCTTCTTTTTACCAAATGATTCTGTATCTCTGTCTGCTCTTTAATGCTGAATTACTAAAATCCTTATTGTATTTATTTAGAATAAGGACTTCATTCATCTTATTAGCTAGAAAACATAAATTAGTCAAAAATATAGAAGGAAGAAGAGTTTTTCCATAGTTCCTTCTTAACCTTTTTAAGATTCCCCCTCTCCTACCTCTGTGCCTCTTCTTCCTGTGACTCCATTGTCCTGAGAGAGCTGTAATTTGTTCTGAAGGAGCTGCATTTTCAAATAGAATTTTCTTTACTTCTTCTACTTCTTCAACGGCCTAATTAGGTAGTTAGGTTTTCATAGGTACTGGGAGACCATAAACTATGAAAGGGACTTCATAAAAAAAATGTGGTGAGGAGGGAAAACATGGGGAGCCATCAGAAGAATGCTGATATGGATGCTTGGAATGATGCATAGACAGTGAAGTTTCCAAATAAGTTGCCTGTTTAAATAAACAGGAGAAGATAGTTGGAAGAAATGACAGAAGTGAAGTTGGGAATCAGAACAAAGAGAGCTTTCTGGCAAAAAGAGCTTGCAAAGAGTGCATGGCAGCTTACTGAATATTGAGAAGTGAGTAGAATCAATGAATCTACAATCAGAAATAACATAATGTCTTGAAAGTGCTGATGGAAGAGTCAGACACTTGGCCTGAGGAAAAAAACAACAGGATCAGGAAGAAGGCAATTTAAGATTACTTCTGAATGTTATCAACAAAATTATATGGACAAATGATGTAACATAATGAGAATATCCACACATATCACTTAAACTGCTCCTGTTTTGGGCTCATGATAATTTGAGCTATTGTATCCAGCCATTTGACAATTCCTCTACTATTAGAGGAATGCAATTTAACTATTTTAAGTTTTTTTTCCCAGCCCTTTTTTATGCTGTCATCCCTGGGAAGTACAATGAAAACCATCTCTCATTTACACCACCAGTTATTCTTAGTTCTCTTCCTCCCTCCCTTTTAATTTTACTTGCAAGAATGAACTTACTAGCATTACTATCATGGACAATGCTGATTCCTTTTACAACAAGAACATTATCATATAGGAAAGTCAATAAACAAACAAACAAGAAGTTTCTGATCTGGATATTAATTTGCCTTGGTTGCAAAGCAAACTAAGTATGTAGTTTAAACCTGGAGCAATACATTTGTGTCTGTTCGGAACATTTACTCCCTTCTGCATCTGTCAATATACTACTAAAACTCTCCAATCTGTTTTGTAATATTTAAATGGATAAAACTGTGTACCATAGATTAATAATTTTTGAATCAAGGTATCTCAGATGGTCTACCTTAAAGAATGTTTCCAAAATTCTGAAGCCATTACTCCCACAGTATTTAAATTTAAGGACTCTCTAGATCACCTATATTGATAAAGTTGTAGCCACTGCAGGATTGCCAAACTACCCTGCAATGCCACCATGGTCAGTTGCATTTGTGTGAACCATGATTTCTAAAGCTTCCAGCCAGCTTCCCGCAAACAATGAAGGCAGAACTCAATCCCATTCCCACTGCTTGCTTCTTTGCTCACTGTGGTCATCCTGTTTATCAGATTAGGTAAAGAAATATCTCTGAAATAATGTTCCATTGAATCATGGAAAGTCTAGTTTGATATAAATGTGAGACAGAGTTTTCCTTCATTACACATTGGGCACATTTTATCAGAGAGTAGGTAGCACCACATAGCTACACGAAATCGCCAAACTAAAACTAAACCGTTTGTCATGAAAGAATAATTAATATGTTCAAACTGGAAGACAGATATTTCAGTGCTTTTTTTGTCATAGAACTCACTAGAATGCAGTTTGGGCATCTTTTTTGCATTAAATACAATAAATTAAATTTATGTTAAGAACTGAATATATAATTTTTAATAAAGGATTAACAATATGTAAGTTCCGGCACTTTTTTCTTCCCAAAAAAATCACTGGACATTGTACGGTTGAGTAAATACAGAAAAAAGACACTATCTGTTACTATTTTTTTACTCATGCACCATGATATAGACATACTTTATCAGAGAAGAAGAGAAAGGCATAAATGTCTCAACCCATAATGAAAAGGGATATGCAACTATACCTGTAACAAGTGGTTTATAATTCATTACTAAAGCCTAGTAGGTTTATATACTGTATATAAATGTTAAACTCAAAGGAAAATTATGCCTATATTAAATTAAAATGTCCACTTTGTGCAATTAATTTTCTTCCTCACCAGTCAGCATATCAAGTGTTTGAGTAGGCTCCTTTATATATTTTGTACCAATTTACAGCTATCACATGTTTTAATTATTTCTTTGAACAATACCAATACCAATGTACTGTAATTGAGAAGTAAGTCACAGATTTATATTTCAAAAATGACAGGTTCCATTGCCTCTTCTGTATAGAACTGCATATCATTTAATTTTGTAGCTCTTTATTGCATTTCTGTTTCTTTCTTTGTGTCTTTTAGCATTTTGTCTTGTACATAATATCATACACAGATATCTAAAATTGCACAGCTATGCATTTAGAACAAGATTACCTATTCCCTTCTTTGTCAATCCATGGACCAATTCATGGACCAATCCTATAATGTATGTGAGAACCGCATTTGTTATAGAATTAGTTAGCCTTGTGAAATCACTCAAAACACAGAAGCATGAGGTCTTTGGTCCAAACATTAACACGATTCCTGGAATTGTGTAGAATGCTGGTCTAGGATTGAAACCCTTCTTGAGATGACTATCTGAAACATAGGTGGTCCTGGACTTACAACCATTTGTTTAATGACTGTTTAAAGTTACAACCGCATTGAAAATAAGTGACCTATGACCATTTTTTAACATTTAC
>JANHFO010004806.1:286279-296792 GCA_032468095.1 Pareas carinatus | reverse complement strand
AGGGGGTTAGAGAGAGTGAGAGGAGGAGAGAGAGAGAGTGAGAGGAGAGAGAGAGTGCCTGGATTTGGGGAGAGATTATATCTCCGCCCCAGGCACTTCAAACAGCCCCAAACTGAGCCACAGCAACGCGTGGCCGGGTCAGCTAGTAATTAAATAAGCTTTTTTAATTTTGTTATATTAAATAGGTGCCTTTTATATTATTAAAATAAAGGTTCTCTGATCATTATTTTTCAAATGTATGTACCTTTAAAAAAATCATATTGGTGGTCCTTGGGATTTCAAATAATGAATTTGGTGGTCCCTGAGGTCCAAAAGGTTAGCGACCACTGCTATAAATGATTTGTAACTTACCCAATTATATGTTTATAATGTTTCCAAGGCCATATTTAGGACTTCTCAGAGAAAAAGGTTATTGAAATCAGAAATGACTATTGTTAAATCTTAGTTTTAATACATTGTATTGTCTAAAAATGTTTATACAAATTTGAATATCAGAGTTGTTTACATTGCGCTTATGGTGCCAGAGTACTCATAAATACCTTCCTGATGTTTAAAAATGTCATTATTAAAAAAGAAAAAAAAGGGAGATGCATATTTTTCAAGCGTATAATATTTAGTTCTGATATTACCTCTGAAGCTCATAATGTTAACAGAGACAGTCTAAGGAAACAAAAATGTGGCAGTCTAGGCATTTGAACCTAAGTGTGGTCATCTTTCCAGAAAAACTTCAACTGACGTAATAGAAATCATATTTAGGAAGGAGGAGTAGAGGGAATAATAGAATGCAACCTGCCTTCTTAGAAATGTTTATGACTGGGCTTGTCCATCCTGGTGATATTTTTTGTGAGACAGTAGCCATGACAGGATGTCACAACTCCAAATATGTATAAAGCCCACTTTCCCCTCCATTTTTGGGAGGAATTATGAGCAAAGGTCAATTAAATTGTATTGGGGACTTCTTTGGTGCCTTGCATACCTGAATGGTACAATTCTGAACACTGTGAATGGGTGACAAGTTGTCTACTAGGGTCTAAATTACATTCAGAGCTAAGGAAGATAAATGAGTAGTCCAACATAATATGGCAATTTTACTGCTTATCTACACCAGCCAGATTTTGTAGTCTATAGTGGAAAGAGGCAGAAAGCCCAGTTTTCTTTATCATGCATTTTGGGTAGTTTAATAACGAAGGAATCCAGCAGCCTCAACCAGTGGGTGGCATTCTCCCACTGAGGAAGGACAGGGCTGAAGAAAGAAAGCCAAGCTATCAAGGAGAGATTTGCTCTCTCTCTCTCTGTCCCCCCCCTCATTTCCCCTACCTTTTAAGAAGCGGCAAGTTGATTCCTGTGGAATGGCAATTTGGCCTGGTAATAGGGGGTTTCAGTCTCAGGGACAACTGGAGAGTGGGTGGATGGGGGAGATGTGCAATCCATTTCCCACTGAAGTTCAGCACTTCTTCTCATCTAGATGGAAGATCTTAGGAATGAGTATGAAAGGAAGTACCAAGGAGATGGTTTCCTCTGTTTTGTAAGGAATCATATAAAAGGACAAGAGCAAGTGTAGGTCTGTGCTAGCTCTCTAAAAGGCATGGTTTCTGAGGCAGCCGTTGCCAAGGTAGCTGATTACTTGATCTGGCTCACTGCCATTGGCCAATGACTTTTCTCCTCCAAGTTTTTAGACAGTTGCCCACTGTTGTTGGACAGTATCCCTCTCATAAATAAAGCCATAGCTGCTTCTAGATTTATGAGGGGATCATTACATGTACATGTTGTGAATGGATTAAGCCCTTCCACACAAATCTGTGTCCAAATCCCCCACCCGGCTCTAACTGAATCTAGCTGACTTTCAGCTTTTTTCCCCAGCTAGAATACATCTTTCAAACTAGATTACGTTACATTGTCCTTCATGTTTCTAAACTTTACTACACCCTCAAAGATTTCTGGAGAATACAAATTATAAATCAAAGCTACCATGGATTGTATTATATTCAAGTGGATTTTTCTGTCTTCTGTTTGGTGTAATGGTGCATATGTTTGCCCTGAACTCAAAGCTTATGGGGATGCAAATGGCAATATGAGCTAAGGACATGAATGCATTATTTCTGGTGGTGCAATGTATTTTGCATACCCTGAATTTCTTCTCAATGCATTGAAGCGCTTTGTTTGCTTATAGGTTCATTTCATTTTGAAATTAAGCAGCATGGACCCACTGAAAGTCATCATGATAAGCAATTTTATTATTGACTGCTATAGAACAACTGTAAATTTCAATGATCTTTATGTTCAATCTATCTCTAATAAACTTTACCCTCCAACTTTAAGGAACTTATAGAACAGCAGACACCCTGAGCTGTCTGAATGACTTTTCTTAGGCTGTCTTAGTGTCATTTTGTACTCTAATGAAAATATTGTTATAGCCAATTTATTTCTATTTTATTTTAAAACAGAAGAAGGAAGGAGGCAATCTAAACTAGTAAGTAATCCATGATATCAAATAGCACACAAGTAATTGTTTTCTTGGTTTAGCCTTAATATTTTAATATTTTTGGTTACTATATTTCTCTGCGCTAATATTTATTTATTTGTTTATCTGTTTATATTTTTATACCGCCCTTCTCCCCAAAGGGACTATTTCATTAAATTAATGAAATAGAAAAAAATTCTGCAGGCAGGCAATTCTATTTCTAGGCACTTTTGTTAAGAACTTACTCTACTAGTGAACAAGCACACAGTTACTTTTTAAACACATTCTCATTTTTCTTTTCTTTGCTGTCCTATAATAAGTCTATGTGGTCACTAAGTGTTGACACCAATTTGACAGCATATAATCAATCAGCCTAAAATAAGAAAGATAGGCAAAGCTGCCGGAATATGGACGAGGTATGTGGGCTTAAGACATTTTACCTTTGTCATTTATTTTGTAACTGAAGTACTCATTGTTAAAAAAAACCCTCTCTTTGTGGATATGCGTCAATAGGTAATTAAACAATTAATCGATGCTGCCTAGACTCCAACAATTGTTTGTCATGTACATTCTTTTGAAGCCATGGATATTTTCACCTTTTTTCTGAAGAATTTGAAAGGTTTTGTATCTAATATGAAAATTATCTATGAGGCATATTCTTATAACTGGGGAGGAAGGAACCAGTTACTTGTGTTTACATTAGTAAATAGGATGAGGGTAGCCATGATTTTGATGAAGTAAGACTTCGTTATACCGTATTGCAGCTTCATCAGTGATATGATATAATATAGTATCTCTGTGCTTCCACAATTATTGCAATATTTGCCAAGAAGAGATAGAGAAACTACTAAAACATGCAAATTATTACTGCTTCTACTACTAATAATAATAATAAAAAGAACAAGTCAAAAATTATAATACACAGTTGATGGAAAATATGTTGCAATAACATAATAATACAATATATAAGGGGAGTGGTTTTAAGCTGAAAACGTAAAAAAAAAGTATTTTCTTAACTTTACAGATTTGTGAGTAAGACAATTATCTGCTTCTCCTTCTGCCTTATTTTTATGAAGCACATATCTAATTCTGACCAGAGGCACCTTAAACTGTGAGATGAGAAAAACTGTGAGAAAATAAATTTAATAATAAAGAAATAAATTATGCTCAACATAATGAAATCTTAATGTTCTGTCATGATACATACTTTCCCATTTTCATGATCGAATGGAGTATGGCAAAGTCCAGTCTGAGCACGGAATTGCAGCCAAATCCCTGTCACCCTGAACTTGACTGTGTATAAAACACGGTGAAGGCAGTTAAGCCTTGTGTCATTCTAACAACTAGTTGTCACTGTACCCTTTATTAGGCTCATTCGAACCCTTTGCAAAGCTGACTTGGAAACTTCTCAAGTCAGTTCAAAGGACAAACATATACCGGTTTAACTATGACAGTTTCTGCCAAGAAACCTCCTAGATGGGTGGGAAGGGATTCCTAGCATCTCTGTGACATTACTTTTAATAGATGTAACCATGACAACCTGGTTTGCCACTTGTTTGATATTCATTATGTAGCCTCAGTAATTCTTTGAGTACCAATGTGCAACACCCACAGAGAGAGAGCTTCCATTAATTGATGTCTGTTTCATTCTGCTCTATGGCTTTTTGTTACAAACAGGTGAAGGAGAAAAGTAAGGAATTTCTTTCCTCTGTGTCATAAAAATTATTTTATAAAGGAAAAGTGGACTAATGATCAAGACAAAAATACGTAGATTGTGATTAATTGCCTGCTTTTCAGATCATCTACTTTGTGAGAGAGTTTATGGATAAACAGATTTTTCTTCAATCAGACATATTCTTTGCTAAACAAAGTTGTGTTTCAAAGCACTGTGACCATTTTTGTTCCTCTTTATGTAAGCAATTAAGAACACAGCTTTAGAAGTGGTGCAGCCTTGCTGAGTTACAGTATTTTCATGTCTATCTGGTATGAGTATTCTTATGTATGTACTTTTTTTTTCTTGTAAGGAGTTCAAAATAGTTAAGAACTCTGTACCATTTTAGCTCCTTAGTTGATCTGCACAGAAAGTAGGAAGCTCTGATTTGCTGAACATCACCCGGTCAGCTCCTCAGCTCCTCAAAACAGACCTCTCTTTCGTCCCGTACTATCATTTGTCTTTATAATGGGTAAACACTCAGAGGTTCTATGGTGTATACAGTTTCCATAGTTCCTGTAAAAATTGCCACAATTGTGTTATTTTTAATATGGCAATGGCAGATTATTAAATAAGCGGGAAGTAATCATATTCTATTTAATGTAATTTAATTTAATATTAAATCAAATTAAATCAATTTTTGAAGTGTGCTCCTGGCATGCCGCTGAAAGGCCAAATGTGGCATTCAATTTCCCCAAAGGTTGTATATCTCTGCACTGTGTAGATCATCATATGCCGTGTTGTATATGTTCTCTGGATGGGAATAATTAAAAGACAATTATATTGGGATGGAGAAATACATGTCCTTAAATCTCTCTTCTCATTGATGAACGTTCAGAACTAGGAAATGGTGCTTGTCTGTTTTCTGGAGAAGACTCAATCCTGTTGACCTTATTTCAAACAGGGTTCAATTAAATTGCCAGCCCTGGATAGATGAACAAAGGACCTTTCCTGCCCCTTTCCTGCATCTCACATTTGCAAGAGGATCGGTCTCACTGTGAAAATGAAGAACTGTTTAGTTGTCAAGGTCACCTTTTTGCTTTGGTAATCATGAGCTTTTCCATTTCCATCATTCTTCCCTTGCTAGATGTATGACTTCGTGACCCACATGGACAGTGGCGTTTGTTATTATCGAAAAAAACATATAGCAGGGGACTTTAGTGAGAAAGAGAGCAAATGTTACCTTTTTCAGAGCATCTAGTATTAAGTTAAATCATAAACAATCTCTCTTTCTTTCTGCATGTTTGTGATTATGTCCATCTTCAGCCATGATGCAGATTCTATATTATTCCTGGGATTTTTTTAAAATGCAAATGTATTTTATTACTTGAGCTTGACTTCACCCCTCAATGGAAATGCCATACAGTGGGAAACTAAGGACTTTTTCTCACTGCTGAGTGAAATCACTTTCTCCTCTGTGCTCAATATACAAATTTTTAACTATTTCAGATTTTTTGAGTCAGTGAAATCAATGCTAGCCTAATATTTGTTGCTCCATTGTCAATGTTTGTGCTACTTCCATTCTGATTCACTGCAGAATGACACTGTCTTAAATATGCCTAGAAAGTCCTCAGAGCTCAAGTGGGTGCATATGTTGTCCTAATTGGTCCTTCAATAAAAAAGCAGCAACTTTTTCCTGGTTGCATAATAAACCCTTATAATGACAGGAAAACATTATTTTAATTTGTAGTGCATGGAAGCAAAAGTAAATGTGTGAGTCCTAGATTTTTTCAGCAGGAATGGGCAATCGTCTATAGGACCATTTATTACCTACATCCATTTGGTCATAAATCAAGTTGCGGATAACCCATGACAAGACTGAGATGGGGTGGTGTGTTCATCCTGGCCTACCTTGATCTCTTGGTGCCCTTTGATATCATGAGTCTTGATCTCTCTCTCTGTCTCTCTCTCTGCCTGTCTGACTCTCTTTGTCAATCTTTTACTGCATTAAAAACAATTAAAATAACATTAATAAGTAACAAACTAATATAGAATAAAGAGAACAAAGAAAGAAATAGATATGGAAAAACAGAATTGCAGAAATAAAGAAGCTTCTATTTTCCTTTATAGCAAATATAAGTATGATTACAAAATTATCTTTTACTCTCTGATTACAAAAAAGCTCACTTTTTTCTATTACCCATGATTTTTTAAGTCATCAAAACCACATAAGTGATCTCTTTCTGTTTCATACAAAAAGTCTATAAGGAGTTTTCACTCAGTCATAAATATAAATATATTTTTAGAAATAATTTAACCAATTCTGCAAATTCCATCATCTTCACCAGCCATTCCTTTATTGAAGATAAGTTTGAACATTTCCATTTTTCAGCATATAATAATTTTGTTGCAGTAGTCATATAAAATTCCACTACTTTTTTTAGTTACCTGTTCATTAGTGCTAAAAGAAAAAGTCTCTGATTTAATGTGTAATTTAATCTTCTAAATCTTCTGAATGAATGCATGTTTTGCATCCATTTTTAAAGCTTTTTCACATATCCACCAAACACACCCTTTCATCCTGGCCAATTCTTGCTTAATTTGCTGCAACAGTCTTTATTTAGGACTGCCCATCGAAAACCATTCGGAAGCCACAGCTAATCCAGAGTGCAGGGTGTACAGTGTATAAGTGTTTGTGCGCTTCGGTGTGTCCATGTAACACCAGTAATTTGTGAACTGTGCTGATTGCCAGAGGGTTTGAGTGCACTTCAAGTTACAGATTATCAGTTTTAAAGCCTTTCACAATTCAGGGCCTGGTTATTTTGGAACTATTTCTCTCTGATTATTTCTGCTCCTCCAATAAGGTTTGATACTGTTGGTAAACTGTAAGTCTTGTCACTTAAGCAAGTTATCTAGCGGGACCCAGGAAATGTGGCTATTCTGTCATTGCACCTGTTTTATAAAATAGCGTTCTCCTGTGCACGGATAGCCCTGCTTTTGCCTGTAATTCAGAAGGTTCTAGAAATCTGCCCTTTTCTTCAGACATTGATTCAGGTAACCAGTCTTCAATTATTGTTTGTTTGAACTGCCTCTGTCTCAAAGTATTTTATTACATCGTACTGCTTTTTTATACTTATTATTGGCTTTTTTTAAAAAAAGTTCATTGCTTCAAATCACATGTTTAATAGATGGCTTTATACATTGAATGAATAAATGAATGAATGAATCTTTTTTTTTAAAAAAAACCAGGATGATAAAGAAAGCTGGACCATAAGGAGCAATTTTAATTTGGACTTATTTCCTTTTTCTTTCTTTTCTTTGTAAAGACACCAAACACTGATTCAGAGAGTCCTCCTGGTCTGTACAATAGGTAGGGTTGGTTCTGTCATTCTGCTATTTCAATATTACACTAAACTAGTGAGAGTCACAAAGTGGAGGCATTTATAGAACAACCAGCTGAACAGTCCAGCACTGTTGCCTGATAGACCTTACCAGAATTGTGCTGCTGGGTCCAGCTTTTTAGGCAGACAACAGAAGAATGAAAGCAGACACGGCTAACTTGGGATCTGAGGGCACCTGCTCACTTCAGCCTGTAATGAAACACCCTGATCTGCCTATGATGTGTCCTTGACTTTCTGATGGGTTATCCTCCTTGGAGCTGTTATTGGATGCTTTTGGCTTAGGAGGAAAACACTATTTAATGTTGGTACAACTGAGGATAACTTAAGCCTATTTCACTCAGGACAAAAGTGAAAATATTAACCAGACATGACATGGCATAACAACATAACATATATCTCATGGTGGGTAACATACCTAATACTCTTTTCTCCTCCTATTTTCCCACAGCAATGCTGTCAAATGTCAGAGACAGAGCATAAATAAAGCAGTGTTTTCCATTGGTAAATCACATGGTACAAATAAGGCCTGAAATTGTTTTGAGAACCATACTCTCTCTCTCTTTTTCTTCCCCCTGAAAATGACCTTGGAGATGAGTTTGTTCCCAGAGAGAGCATGTCAACACATTCCTTAACCGTTACATACCCTACCCAGTAAAGAAAAGACTACCCACTTCCCCACTCACTTCCATTGGCAAGCTTGAAGTGTAGAATCAGAGAGGTGATTTAGCTGAAATCTTGACAAGCGCTGTGAGGTGGGCTGGGCAGAGTGACTGGCCCAAAATCATCCAGCCAGCTTTCATGTCCAACATGGAATCACAGTCCCCTGCTTTCTAGCCTGGGATATCTTTGCTGTGATTAGATGCAAAGCACAATTTTCATTCTATATTACAGGTAGTCCTCAACTTACAACCATTGGTTCAGTGACCATTCAAAGTTACAATGGCATTGAAAAAAGTGACATGATCGTTTTTCACACTTAAGACCGTGGCAACACCTACATGGTCATGTGCTTCCTTAGAAGTTTCTTGACATAAATACAAAGTTGAGATAATGTCAGATGACATTAAATAAGTAACCCTACTTCTCTATAATCACTTCCATTGACCACTGGGAGGCACTGCACAGCCAGTTTCAGCCTTAGTAGGACTCCTTAGATATGAGTAGTTCTGTAGTCAGATGTTATCCTATGAAGTTTGAACCTTCTACCAGGATTGATCTCACAGGTTTTCATATTTTAGATAACTACATAGAGTGCATTAGCTTTAGGAACTATCCATCTTCTGGTACTCGATGGTAGCAGAAAGGGATATCCAGAAGCTATCAGGAACACTACCTTCCCTGAATCTCTCAGAGCAGAGAGATATCAATGTTATAGATGTTATCATGGCCCCATGTATGGAATTGCTTCTATAGCTACTTAGTTCTCTTGTTAAGATGGTGAGCAACGTTTTTCTGTTTTAGTCAGTTCCCTCTATGAATTAAGAATTGTCATGCTCAACAACCATTTCAATGACTAGATATGATGGGTAACCTCTGAAAAGTAAAATTGTTAATATAGAGTGGTGAATTAAAGTGAACATATTGAATCTGGATGCCAGTAAGACATGCAATATTTGAATTATGTAGTCCCCATCTTTCCCAAGGTAAAAGCTCTTATTATTCATTTCCATAATTTTTGGTTCAAAATTCACTTCTTAGTCTGCATTCAGAATTTACCAATATGTTCATTTTGAATAGACTTTTTAGCTATTGAGAATGATTGTATATGTTTCTTGTTGTCTTGATTCTACAGCTTCTCTTTTCAGGTTTTATGTATTTGAAAATTATTGTTTTAATCAACAGCACAATAGCAATGTACACGTGTGCATTGCCATCTATGAAAATATCCCCAACATTCCTGTCATACTCACAATTGCTAAGTAGGATTAACTTTTTTATAGTAATCTCATTTTCCTATCTTCTGTATGCCCTCATACACACTCACACAAACACGGAGATACACGTACAGAAGATGTACCATGTATCTGGGCTGCAAAAATCCAGAAGACCACTAGCTGAAAGTAGAAGTAGTAAACTCTTTTTGCTGTTGTCCAGTGACTGTCCAAATTTCTGCAGCCTAAATATGTATAGCAAACAGAGGGGGAGAGAAAAAGGTTTAATGTGAACTAGAGTATGGCTGGCACCTCTTCTGAATGCACCTGGCTCAAATCTATCCTCTTAAACCTGTCATAAGTAAGAATGATGGACAAAAAAAATTGCCCGTGCTATTCCTTCTGTCAGAATTGCTGCCATCCTTAGCTGTATTTTTTTTTAAAAAAACAGCAACAATAGCACCATATTGCACATGTATTTTCTTAAGTTGTTAAACTCGAGTCCTTCTGATCTGACATTAACACATTCAGAAATGCTCTTCATAAGAAAGTGTTTAGAAAACCTAATTAACTAAATGTATACAGTATGTGTAAATTGGCTTCATTTTGTGGTGGACCTAGTATTGATATGAATATTCAAAGGCACAGATCCATGAGGTGATATAATTTAACATGCTCTGGGAGCATATGCTATGTTGCTGCCTTGCTAAATCTCAGTGTATATAGTTCAGCTCGGTTCTTACATGTGAGATTGCATAGAAATCCTATGTATGTTTCTTTGAATTGCGTATGAAAGAAAAACAACATACTTACTGTATGTTATTAAACAAAATAACTGTTTTAATTTTCTAGCATTGTTTAATTATATATCAATGCTGGAAAAATAGCATGAAGTCATGTGATGCTTTGGAAACAAATAGTGGCAATTTGCTGATGATGTTTCTCTCTCAATTTTTTGTCACCTAACTCCAAAGAAAACTGGTAAACATTTTTCCTCCTTAAACACTAAATGAAGTTTATTTATTTATTTATTTATTTAATTTATACACCATCCTTCTCCCGAAGGACTCAGGGCAGTGAACAGCCAGATAAAAATATACAGTACAAAATCATTAAAAAAGAATTAAAA
>JANHFO010004806.1:274402-286179 GCA_032468095.1 Pareas carinatus | reverse complement strand
CATAATCCACCAGATTCTTATCCAGAATGCTTTAACTTTTTTACAAGTCCACCAAATATGAAAGTATGTTGCATTTTAACACTCACATCTCCAACATTTAGCCTGTACATCTCGATACATATTCGCTAACTTTTTATGCCATCTATAAAACATCTTATAGAAATTTTCTCTTAAGTTTTGAGCTTATGTAAATTTTACATTAGTCACTCAAATTTTTTCCCATGTATCCAACATTATGGGTTCCTGAAAATTTTGTGCCCATTTAATCATACAGTCTTTAACCAATTCTGTTTCTGAGTCTATCTCTATCAACACATTATACAATCTTGATATGAAATTGACTTTGATCCCTAATTTGTTTTACCAGATTTTCATCATTGTATATAATACCAATTTTTTGATCGTCTTTCCATCTGGTTTGCAACTGTGCATACTTGAACCATGTATTAACTATTCCTTCTTCCTTCATAGTAACTATTGATTTAAGTTGTGATTTTCCTCCTTCTACCAAAAGAAGTTCTTTATAGGTAACCAAATCCAATTTTTGTGTAATATGTATATTCCCTATCGTGTGTCTAGGTATTGCCCATATCGGAATTTTATCTTTTAAAATATATTGATATTTTTTCCAAACATGCAACAACGCATTCCTGATTATGTGTCCTTTAAAGACCTTCTCAGCCTTCCTAATATAGAATAAGTAGGCATGTCAGCCATGCAGTAAATCAAAACTTTCTATGTTCAGAATTCCTGCTTGTGTTGAGTTAAACCAATCACTGATTGCAAATAGGACTGCTGCTTCAAAATACAACCTTAAGTTAGGCATTTTGAGACCTCCTCTCTCACGAGTGTCTTGCATTATTTTTAACTTGACTCTTGGTCTCTTACCCAGCCATATGAATTTGTTAAGTCCTCTCTGCCACTCATTTAAATTCTCATCTTTTTTAATAATCGGTATCATTTGAAACAAGAATAAAAATCTAGGTAGAACATTCATCTTAACTGCTGCAATTCTCCCCAACAGGGAAAGTTGCAGCTTTTTCCAACTTTCCAAATCCTTTTGTACCCTTAGCCATAACATTTCATAATTATTCTTATACAATTTTACATTTGAAGCTGTAATATATACTCCTAAGTATTTAACTTTTTGTGCTATTTCAAATCCCGTGATTTCCATTAATTCTTCCTTCTGAGAAATATTCATATTCTTAGTAAGCATCTTTGTCTTATGTTGATTAACCTTAAATCCCGATACCTTCCCATATTGGTCAATTAAATCCATCAGATGTACCACCGAATCTAGTGGTTGAGTTAGTGTAACAACCAAATCATCTGCAAATGCCCTCAGTTTATATTTCTGGTCTCTAATTTTAATTCCCTTAATTGCCTCAAATCCTCGAATTCTGTTCAATAAGATTTCTAATGTCAATATAAATAATAAAGGAGAAAGGGGACACCCCTGTCTTGTTCCTTTTTCAATTTTGAATGAGTCTGTTAAACTACCATTTATTATTATTTGCGCTGTTTGTTTCTGATATAGAGCTGTAATTGATTGTATAAAGCCCCCCCCCAAATTGCATCTTGTCCAATACTTTAAATAAAAATTGTCAGTTCTCACACTTTGCCATGGTGTCAGATGAAATGCACGCAGATATGCTTTTGCTTCTCGTAAAGATTTGTTTTGCTTCTTAAAGTGTGATTTCAAATACATTGTGCCATCATGTGCGGTATGCTAGCCTAATTAAATTACAAGAAACTGAATATATATATATATATTACATGACGAAGTTACCCTCTTTTTTGTCAATTCTACATAATAAAATATATAGTCAAACAAAAGTCAAGCAATTTATACTATAAATTGCACTAAATGTTTGAACTAGCCTCTTCCAAACTTTTCCTTGTTAGTTTGAATATGATCCTTGAACATTCATAAGTACAGTAAAATTTTCTCTAAACAATAATTAATAAAACACACTGTGATAGACTATGGGACCTGACTTTTGGTATACCCCGTGTATATGCATGCAGGCATAGCCACTTATCCTATCTTTAATAACACCCAAAATTCATCTGTTTTGGAAAAATAGGGTTCATATATCTTGTCTGTTAAACTAATTACAATTCCAGACTTACCTGCTGTTAGGTACCTAATCTGACATGACCCTTGTCTAAACCGTCCTAAAGCACTTGAGCAATTAAACAGGCTTCGGATTAACATGTTTTCAGTGTTCGCTTCCTCCTCCAACCCAAATCCCTTGGAGGCTCCAATCTCATTTTACACATGTTTTTCCTAAAGACAAGGAAAGCTGGATTAATTTTTACTGGGCCCAAGGGAGCTATTTGCAATTAAAGATGTCTCCCTGACTGTGAAGTGGGTGGTAGAAAATAACACTAAAGAAAGTTTGCAGAATATTTTTTTTCTCATCTACTTGGCTTTCAACCTCTGGTCCAGAAAAAAATTGACAGACAGGATCAATATTTCATTTTCAAAATAAGGAATAAACCCCAATTTTGCTGTGGCACTCTTTCATCCTAATTCCAGGAGCCTTTATAATTATTCAAATTTCTTCCCTTGTACTGTAAAACAGGCTTTTCCAACCCAAGAATATTAAAAGTTCACCAGAGAAAATCAAGTTGTATTGGAATAGGTTTTATAAATCTCTTGTATGGAATGAAATGTATATTGAATTCTGTTCATTTAAGAAAAACACACCATATATAATTGAAGGTATTTCAATTTATGATTCATTTAGAAATGTGACATTTTGCATAAACATTCTAGAATCACTTTAGCTGATTATGTTTGACTCAAACCTGACTCAATTTATATAAATTATGTTTCTTTAATGGCTCATTCTTGAGTGTCTTTTCCATAAACTTAAAATAGAACCCCACAGATGATGAACAGAAAGTTGGAAAGCGCACTTAATGTTTCTCTTATCCTGCTGTTCCACAAAATGTAGCTCTTATTTTATATGGGAGAGTGGTTATCACTTATGGCAAGTAGTTTCTTCCCCAAACCCTGTTTTAGAAGATACTGTTCTAAATTTGTATGTTACTGTATCAATACAATTCAGGCAAATGTTAATGGAAAAAATAAATAATATTAAGAGAGACTGCAAGCTTCTGTAGATCTTGACAAATAGCTGAATAATGATTATGGTGACAAAATCTATTAAGACAAGAATATGCAGAGATCTTGATGCACTCCGAGATCGATTGTTTGTGGCATCTTGGAGATCACATGGGTGCAATTTGAGTGCTTGGCGATCAGCTTGCAACTATGGTCACAGCATCCTGTGGGCTTTTTTATCACCATTTGGTACCTTCACTGCCAGTTTCCAACAGGCAGTCAATTGAGAAACAGGTAGAAGGTCACAAATTGTGATCACATGACCGCAGGATGCTTGAACTGCATGGGATTTGCCTAACAATGGCAACTGGAACTGTTGTAATTGCGGTTGTAAATGGGTCCGGCCACATGATGTCATGTTTTATGACAGCTTGTTTAGGGAAAGAGCTGTCGGTCCGAAGAATTACCATCGTTAAGTAAGAAAAACCTTTACGATAAACAAGAAAAAAAACAGGATGCCAAATTAATTATTACTGAGTGAATGTGGATTGAATACAAAAGTCAGTGATCAGTATGAAGGAAGAATGTTGAGTATTTGATAATGACTAAGAGAAAATGATTAAGGATAAAATTTGAAAAACCAATGTATATAAAAAAAGAATGAATGGATCCAGAGGAACAGGAAGACTGAGTAAGTTATAGTTGGATGGAGTTGATGAGATCCTCAAAAAAGAAAAGGTGATAAGTTTAAAGAACAAAAGACACATAAATGTAAGGATAGAATGATGGGGGTACATATTCCAATGAGCACATCCTTTAGTTGTATTTCCTTTCCTTTTTTGTTCTTCCTTTCATTTGTTTATTGTTTTATTCCTTCTCTGTGTTTTCTATATTATTTAAATGGGAATAGTATGGTGTGTGCGTATTTACAGCTGAACGTCCAAGTGATGTTTGCAAAAGGCTTCTGTAATTTGGCAGGATATTTCTAAGTATTGTTCCTCCTTACTTAAATGGATTTCATCTTCACTGTGATTCAGCTATAAGTGCTTTTGTAAGAAGATAAAGAGAATGGTGACAAGAGTTCAGGTTGGTAACAAATGCCATTCCCTCCTCTGCCTATGTTACAGCTGGGATTTTATGAAAAGGAAAATATTTTCAAAGCTGCCGAGTGTGTGCAGTGGTTTGCTCTGCTAGCTTTCCTGAAAGGTACATTCAGTGCAAGAAATAGAAGACCTGATGCCTCTGCCTGACTCCTTCCCCAGTGCTTTATCAGAAATAGTATTAACTCATTGTTTTCCCTGCCTGCCATTGCCAAGACACTGCGCTGCAGATGAATTGCATGGTCTACCCAGCTGTAAGTTCATTCAGCCCGCAGAGACCTGGCATTTGGCTGCTAGATAAACGAAAGAACCTCTTTAACTCTCTAGACCCCTCAAGAGGTGATGAGCTTTTCCAACTGGAGCTGAATTTGGGAAAGGAGGAGAACTGAAGACATACGGAACAGCATTCCTAGGGAGAGCCTAAAGGTCGGTTAGGGAACTGCTCCTGGTTTATTCAGCACAGGACAGTGCCAGGCCCTCAGATACCATTATTTGCCGGCAGGGACTCTGACTCAGTTCAGGACCCAGCTGCATGTGTTTTTCCCAGGGGCTATTGTTCCAGGTTGCTAGGAAACATGGTCCTTCAGGTGTCGCTAGGGAGACAAGGGCCTGGGTATTTGGTTTTAGGTCAGCCACAATAAAAGCTGCAGAACTGCCTGGGCGTCCTGGGTCCTCCTCTGTCATTTGTCAGCTGCTCCTCCTTCCCTGTGGGCTTTGTTTGTTTGTGTGTGTGTGTGTGTGTATGTGCACATATGAAAGGAGGGAAAGAGAAAAAGTCAGAGTGTAGGCTGCTAAACCACGTGGGACCTCTGCCAGTTTAGGGAATCCACCTATCTTCGTAACAATGTAGTACTTTGCAGAGACACGTCAGGCCCATGGCTCATGCCTTGTTGGGAGTCCATTCCCTCGGTCTTCTGCATCTTGAATTTTTTTTTTTAAATCATCCCTGGCAGTTGTCAGTTCTTTTCCCCACTACCTTGACTTTCCTGGTTTGGAAAGACAAATCCTTTCCTCGGGCTCCAAGTCTTTTCTTTGGAACAGATGGCGGCAGGAGTGGGTTAAGGGTTGGGAGTTCATCCTCCATCAAAGGAATGGTGCTTTCTACCTCCTGTAGAGGTGTCAGTCCATTGCTATTGTGTGCTCTCCCTGTATGAGGGGAACCAGTCATTCAAGACAAATGGGAGCAATCCCTCCCCCCCCTCACTTCACTGTCTTTGAAATACAAGTTCAAGAGCTATGAAATTGGTTCCAGTGGCTATAAGAGAGGGACAAATAAACTTCAACCTTGCTGGTTTTTCTGACTGTAATCACCCACATGCCATTTTTTCTCCTCCAAATCTTCTTCCAGATGGCCCAGATCAAATGCAAGTACAATGTGCCTGACATTAGATTTGTCGGTGAATGAGTAGGGGGTGACAGTATATTTATCAGTTTATTCCACTGCAGTACATATATAGTGCATTATCTGATTTAAGGATTCGGTACTGATATAAAACCACCCATTTTAGATTTACAGATCACACTGCCTTCTCTCCCACTGTGGGTTGTGTGGACGTGGTCTTCCTAGACTCTTATCCTTGGATGTAGAGCCCTGAGACATTCCAGCTCCCGCACAGTCTAGTGGAATTTGGTGTTTTCCTATCCCATTACTATGCACACGATTTTCTGCAGCATGTTTGTTTAGCCATTTGCTTAATGGCTGCATGTTAATGTAAGTGGAGCAGGTGTAAGTGCAGACACTGACCATTTAAAATGGAGATTTAAGACAGTTAATCAGTTCCAGTTTTGCCTCTCCATAGAGGTCAATAAATGTTGTTGATACAAAGAAGGGTACTGTCTACAGGAAATTAATTTTTGCTTCATACACATCTGAGATAAAAAAAAAAGTTGTACCCTGCAGAGTATCAGTTTTAGAATATTGTTTATTGATAGACTGTTCACATGATTCTACGCTTCCGTGAAATTTTCCTTTTGTTTTTCCTTTCAATTCTTTGTTTCCCTTGCTACAAATGGTTGTTTAGCTGACAGGCTTCTTACTTACTGTGACTTTTAGCTATGAGTAGGCTCTTGACTGAATCTGGTACCCTCTGGTAAGATAAGATTAAACTTTCAGAAAAACCATGAAACTGTTATACCGACTATACTAAAAACATCCAGTTGAACAAAAAGACTCTTGTTAACCAGTTACCATAATGAGGTGGAAATCTTTCTTCTTCCTATTCCTGAAATCTATCAGAACTTTATAAGATCAGGCCAGTGGTGGCCACCATCATTGTAAATACTCATTTAGGGTTGGATTTCACAAGTCAAGGCACATTACAGGAAAAATCAAATCACATCTGGCATACAGGTTTTTCATTACTCTCATTTTTAAGAAGAATGCTAATGCCAAAGTTATAACTAAGGATAGATGTGAATATGACCAAATATAATTTAAATTTATTGGACAACCATAATTAAGGGAAAACGTATGTTTAGCTTAATATTTTGGGCATTGGACTTCTTTCTAGGAACCTGGATTGTTATTTGAATTTGACCGATCACTGCGTATTATGAGTGCCTTCCGATGTGATTTTGAGCCATCAGAAGTTGCTGTCTTCCCTCTCATTCTTGCAGACCCGAAGGCCAGATACATATCCCTTTCCTTTAAAATCAAGATGCACAATCTTTTTCAGGCCAAGAGCTAGACTTGGTCTTGCATGGTGCAGGAAAGTGGATCAGAAAAAAAAGTCAATAGGAACAGCACGGAAGAGTAGACCAAACAAAAAACAAAAAAGAAGATTTTCCCATATGTGTAATAATTTCCTTCTTCTATCTTATTTAAAATTATGATTCAACAAGAACCTGTATAGTTCCTGTGAAACTTGCACATAAGGGTTTAGGCAGGGCTCTATTCACAGCCCAGCCGGACTGGATCACGGATGCTACTAGTTCTTTTGGATTCAGGAGCAATGACTACACCAATATGAACAGGGAACTTTTATTCCAAGACAGTATTTAAAAAGACACAAATCAAATAATACACAGAAATACCGAATTGTAAGATAAGCCAATATATTAATTAAGAAATATCAATTCAGGACGGCAAGTAAAAGTATTCAAGATTATAACATAACAACAGAGAAAAACTTTGCGTCTCTTCCGCTAATCAGGAACTGAATGTACTCTATGTCTCCCAGTGAGATGGAGGAGATGAGGGACTTTGTAGACACTAATCTGGATAGGGAGTTTATTGAACCATCTAAGTCAAAAATGGCGGCTCCTGTCCTTTTCGTGGACAAAAAAGATGGCGGAAGACGTAGGTGCATGAATTTCAAAAATCTGAAAGCCGTTTCAGTGGAAAATATGTATCTTTTGCATCTTATGAAAGATGTTTGGGGTTATTTGTCTAAAGGAAAAATATTTACCAAATTAGATTTAAGGGAGACTTACTACAGGGTAAGAGTAAAACAGGAAGATGAGTGGAAGACTGTTTTCAATTGCCCCCTGGAATGTTTTCAATTTAAAGTGATGCTATTCGGCCTTCAGGGGGCGTCAGCAGTGTTCATGCCAATGATTTACAAGGTACTACATGAACATCTCTTCAAAGGGGTTTTGGTCTACCTGGACGGCATTCTCTTCTACTCTGAGACTATGGATGAACATGTCAAGTTAGTGAAAACAGTTTTGACCAAATTGCTTAAGGCTCAATTATACTGCAAGCTGTCAAAATGTGAGTTCCATAAATCTAAAATAGATTATCTGGGGTATAGGATCTCTGCACAAGGTATAGAGATGGATCCAAACAAAGATAGGGCCATTTTGGAGTGGGAAGCACCGAAAACCAGAAGGCAGCTACAGAGCTTTCTAGCTTTGCCAACTTCTATAGGCAATTTATACCCACATTTCCCTAGATCGTACTTCCAATCACTAATCTCCTAAAAACAGGAAAGGGGGTCAAACCAAAACCAAGTCAGCCCTTGGGCTGGTCCCTGGAATGCCAGGTTGCTTGCAAAAAATTGAAAAAACTATTTGCAGCAGAGCGAGTCGTAAAACACCCAAATACGGATGGACCCTTTGTCATACAAGCTGATGCCAGTGATGTAGCCGTGGGGGTGGTACTTTTACAAAAGAATAGTGAAGGGAACCTACAACCGTGCAATACACCTAAAAAAAACTATCAAACACAGAGGAGGTAGCCTATATGGGAAAAGGAGGCTTTTGCAGTTAGGTGGGCTCTCCTCATCTGGAGACATTTTTTTAGAGGGAAATAAAATATCTTTTGAGGTGTGGACGGATCATAAAAATTTGGAAGGCCTCAAATTTTGCCAGTGATTGTCACCAAAGCAAGTTAGGTGGACCCTTTGCTTTAACAAATTTAATTTCACCCTCGAGTGCATTCCTGGGGGAAAGAACTTCTTAGCAGATGCCCTATCGAGAATGCCCCAATGCCACAGCACCAGGGAGGAGGTGATTAGCTCTAACATTCCTTCCAGAAATTTAGATGCACCAGCTTGTGCGGCGCCGAGAAGGAAAAGGACGAAAGTATTAGATTTCAAAGAAATTAAAAAGAATTTTAAAATAGCTATGAGTACAGATGTGTGGTATCAATCACATCAAGGAGAGTTTATAATAAAGCAAGATTTGGCCTGAAAAGGTAACAAGATGTATATTCCTGGGGGTCAAAGAATGGTAGTGATGCAGAGAGCTCACAAGGGTAAACAGACCGGACATTTTAGTTTCGTTACAACCCTCCATTTGCTTAAAAGACAATTTTGGTGGCCTGGCATGGCAAAAGATATCAAGGAGCATGTTGCCAGTTGCCGGGAAAGACACCAGGGTTGTCCAATTTCAGGTGGGAGACATGGCTTACCTGTTCATCAAATATCTAAATAACCAATGTACCAAATAGGAAGTTGGCGCCTAAGTGTGTAGGCCTGTTCCCAATTGTGAAAATTATCAACCCAGTAACCGTACAGATGCAGTTACCCAGGTCATACTGGAGGGTTCATCCCGTGTTTCATTGTAGTCTTTTGAAACCCTATTGAGACTCCAATCTTACACCTGTAGCTCCTCAACCACCACTCCTGGTCCTAATAAAGGGGAAGAGACACTATGAAATAGACAATATACTGAATTCCAGGGTGTCGAGGGGAGAGTTGCTGTTATGGAGTGAAACAGGGAAGGTTCCACTCTGGTCTGCACTCCCTCCTGCCCCCTGGCTGCAGCGGGAAAGCCCTTGTAGCTGATTGGCTGGCTTACGCAAGTCAAAGGTATAAAGAGGGAAGCCAGCCAGCAGCCTTACTGTGTGTTCTCTCTAATCCAAATAAAGAGCTGAAGTCACTGTCCTCCCTCTGTCTCTTCCTTACACCCAGACCACTCCAATTGCAGTATCAGAAGCTCAATGCGTGGCGGCTAGTGATATAAATGTTTGGAGGTTGATGAAACGGTTTCATAGAAACTATCCTCACAAGCCTAGAGGTTGATTTCTTTCATGTGATATATAATAAGTAATTTCATTATTTTTGCATTTGTATATATTAGGTCCATCAAGAGTGAGGCCATCAAGGCAAAGGAGACTTTGTTTATAAAAGGTGGTGATGAGAACATCTCAGAATTAAAGAGTATCTGTTTCTCAGAGTTAATTGGATTGAAGATGAGAACGATCATAGGTTTACATAGGTTTCTCACCAAGAACGGGACAGAACAAGACCCAAGTATGAACCATTACTGAATAAAATAAATACGCGCTTGATCTGCATTACCTACCGTGCCATTATATGGAAATATAAAATGACACCAGCTTCTATTGGTGATGAGGAATTGGCAAGGAAGAACGGAGTAGTGACATGCACCAGTATTCAATTCCTCCTGACCAATCTTCCTGTGGAACTACCAGCACTACAGAAGTAGGTTCCTGCTTTAAATAACATTGCACCGAGAACATTTTATATTGAATAAGGCACAGGATGAATATCCTATGTTTGTGTGTGAGTAAGGGGAAAAAAACCTAGTTCAAGAAAAGTACATTAAAATGGATCCTTTTGACAATATATTCTTTCTCAGTTTTAGTGTCACTGAGGCTGAGGGAGGCCCACCTGTTGGCCTCTTCCAGACATTCTGTCTCTAGGCTGCCTCCTTATTGCAGGGATTCATGTTTCTTCCTTCTCTCATTTCCTTCCACAAATAATGAAAAAAATAAATAGCGCAGAATTCAAGAGCAGGGATTCAGGGGGCTGGGGAGAAGACTGATGTGCAGGATCGACTGCCAATCTCCTGTAGAGCATTTTTCTCTCCTTTCCCACAGGTGCTGACCCTTGACATTCCACAGCAGCCTGGGTCACTCATTTGAGATAAAGCAAACATTACCCCTCCCCTGAGTCTTAGTTGTGGGGTCTAGACTTCTTGCCTGCATTTACATTGCACTTGTGGCTGCAGGATGTGTGGTCTCCATTAAAATATGTTATCCTATTCTTAACCATAGTCAAGCTTCTCTAATCAGGCCTCTCCTTGTAATGGCAGAGAGTAACCTAAAGGTCTGCTCTGGGGATATAGCCAAATGCTGGATTCGGTAGAGAGTAGGTATTTCAGATAGAAAACCATAGATAATGCACTTAAACCCTGATTTAAAGATCCTTAATGGTTTGCTGTACATGCTTTCCTTGGCCTTTTAATAGATTTGCAAGTTCTCTATTTTGTACTACAGAGTGATAGCTTTACCAATACAAGAAATATTGTAGAAGTATCTATGAATTCCTCTTATAAGGAACTGGACAATGACAGCTGATTGATGGCTGTCTTTTCTGTCTCATTTTGTTCATGATGTTTCTGTGTGTAAAGTATAGGTACTATATGGAAAGTATAGGTTTTCACTAGGTGGATAAGATGGGTCTGTTAGAGGGTAAGAGAGTAACCAGATAGGGTTAAGACTTCACTCTTACTACTCAGTTTTACGGTATATTTTTAACTACTAGCTTTCAAATTGTATTGTATAACAGATATATAATTTACTTAGTACCTACTGCTGCAAGTCTGATGGATAAAGATCTCCCCTATTTTGTAACAAAGCTCCATAAATCATAGAATCTGTAACTGATACAAGCTTTTGAAATAAATCTCCAGTTCAATAAATTATTTCTCATCCTGCAGTAATTCATGTAGAAGTTTATGAAAGCTAGATGTATTACAATAAAATATAGTAATAATATGCCCATCTTCACATTAAATTTCACAGCTTATATTAGCTGCTGTTGTTTTTTGTGTGTTTTTCCTAGCATGCCACTCAACAGGTATAATGTAAGGGCTAAGTTTATGATATTCAGAGTTAACGAACAGCATAGAACAATGCATTCTGAATAAGCAGAAATGAAAAAAAGATTTTGCTCAGATAAATTAGGAGATTAAATGAGATTAAATTAGGCTAAATCAGACTCCCAGTCCAGGAAACGTCCTCTGGTTATCTCATTGTAATTGCAGAGGGCATGGTAGCTTCAGTAAAAGTAGAAGTAACACTAGTGGCTAGATGTAGGCAGGGTTTCCCAATCTTGACAACTTTAAGGCGGGTGGACTTCAACTCCCAGAATTCCCCAGCCAGCATGGTTGGCTGAGGAATTCTGGGAGTT
>JANHFO010004806.1:209979-220218 GCA_032468095.1 Pareas carinatus | reverse complement strand
TCTGGAGCGGTTCACTTTGAGTTTGTATCTGTTGTTAGCCTGTGTATTATTGTGGTTGAAACTGAAGTAATCATTGATAGATAGAACATTGTAACAGACAAATTTGTGTACTAAGCTTAGGTTAGACTTTTGGCAGCATAGTTCTAAAGTACTCCACTCTTCAGCCCGCAATAGAATACCTTATGCCAACAAGCTTGAAATTCTAGACCTAGACAATTTAGAGCTATGGAGTACTATCGTTATGATCTTCTTTACTGAGACATAAATTAAGATAAAAGTCAATCATGCTATGATCACTGTTAGAAAAAGATTTTTTGTTTGTGGTCCATAAATTGTGTTGTTATTGTTGCAGAAGATGAGATCAAGGCAGTTATTAAATCTAGTGTTGTTACTAGTTGATCTAGTCCCAAAGTAGCAACGGTGTTATACAGAGCTACATGTATAGGTTCAGATGTACACTCATTGAGGGTCCAATTAATTAGAGGTTTAAATTAAGATCACCAAGAAAAATAATTGAGTGTGAGCAGAAGGCTGTCTACATTAGTAGTGCAATTAGCTTGTTTGCATGATCAAGGTTGTAATCAGGGGGTCTGTAACATAGTAGGAAGCGAAGTTTGGTATTTATGGTTAGACGACAGATGATGATCTCAGGAAGATCAATCTCCTCAGTAACTTGAATTTTTTTAAGTCTAGGGACTTTTTATAGAAAATGTCAACACCTCTTCCTCTACAGTTTTCGCGGTCAGATCTGAAGACATGATAGCCACGCACTGTCATAATGGAGTCTGGAAAAGATGCATTCAACCAGGTCTCGCAGACAAAGATTAGATCGAAAAGGGCCGTATTTAGTGGGAGCAGGAATTCAGTCATTTTATTTCTGAGGCTTCTTGCGTTTAGTACCTTACATATAAGATCTGAGGTGGTGGACACACACACACACGTGTGTGTGTGTCTATGTGAGTGTGTGTATGAGTGTAGCAGAGCCACAAACTTCTACTTCTGCATCCACTTTGCCTACACTTGCCAAAGGTTCCAGACTTCACTCAAGAGAAAATCTGTTCTCAAGGCTCCAAGGTCGGCCACTACTGACCAATGGATAGAAACTTTCACTGGTTCTTTTTATCACCCCACCTGATCCACCACTAGCCAAACATCTACATTCAATATTTGAAGAACGTAGGCACACTTTTAGGAGTGAAAAAGGAAATAAATGCCTTTGTGACTTACAGCCAAAGCCTTTGTGACTTACAGCCAAAGAACAGAACGAAAGGAGATTACAACCTGAAGCATTGTACACTTCAGTGAAGAGGTGCCGTGATACTTAACACAAGAATGCTGTGTTCTGTTAATCTCACTGCTAACACCACATTGTAGGTAAAAAGCTTCATTGTAAGTTCATTTAGTAACTGATCCTAAACACCCATTAATAGAAGCAGAAACTGTATTGTACTGCAATATACTGTATTATAACTAGTCTAATGGCAGGGAAGACAACCTTTTGATGTAGGTTTATGAAAACTAGAACCTACGTGTTATTCATGAGGTCAAAGGTAGTGAGGTAATGAAGGTGGAACTACAAGAACAGTGATTTATTGAGGAGACTGTTAGAATTACAGCTACTGCACCATGTTTCTATTCCTTCCTGTTATCTCCCTTTTTGCATTCCATCATTTTCCTTATCCCTGATGATCTCTTCTCTTTGTTATCAACTTTCCTTTGTTTTCCAAGAATCCTTATAGATGTGCTGCACTTTTGTTGCTTCTTTAAGAGATCCAGGATTGCTACCTGAGGGAGGGGTAATCTACTTAGCCTACCTCAGAGGTTCTTGAACTCTTTTGGTTGCCAAGCTGTGTGTTGCAGTGTCCACGATTCCACAGTGAATTCACTAACCATTGCATTGATCAAGCAGTAAAATGTCTGCAAATTCTCTGAGGCATCCTGGCAAACATTTTGGGAATGGTGGGCCTAGCAAATATATGGTTCCCCCTTCTTCTTCTGCCTACCAGTCTGAAGTCCAATGTGTAGTTTAAGAGGGAGATGGGGAGCAGGCTTAATGACATCCTGAATAGCAATAGCAATAGTACTTAGATTTATATACTGCTTCGTAGTGCTTAGAGGTTTACAGAGTCATTATATTTACCCCCAACTATCTGGGTCCTCATTTTATCAACCTATGAAGGATGGAAGTCTGAGTCAACCTTGAGCCTGCGGGATCAAACTCCTGGCAGTGAACAGAATCAGCCTCCAATACTGCATTGTAACTACTGCGCCACTACGGTTCATGGTGGTTAGGAATCCTGAATTCCTAATATCCCACTGGGTTTACTAAGACCAACTGCCTCAAATGTAGCCTTCTAAAGATAGTAGGCAATGGGGTATCACAACATGAAAAGTTAGGACTCTGTTTCTTCCTCTCCATAATTGGAGCTCTTGTGTGAGCATAAGAACAATTATCTGTATTTTCATTCAGGTCTCTTCATGGAAATGATATCTCCACACTCCCTGAAGGGATCTTTGCAGATGTTACCTCCCTATCTCATCTGTGAGTATCTGTATTATTAATATAAGCGTTTGTTCCTCTTACTCCAAATTGAATTTTCTAGCATTCCGTAGGATGATGCTTGGTGATACAAAGAAGAAAGCACAATTTGTTTACTTTTGTTTATCCAACTGTGCAAAGATGCTAGGCACATGTCTTAGGTAATAATTGCCCTGGACAAAGTAGTTCCAGAAATTTTGTAGGGAGCAGTATTCTCAGTGTTCTGTAGTGATAGGAACTGATCCCGTGGGGCTTGCTGAAATGTCTTGAAGGACAAAGACTTCTAGACCAAGTTGGCTATCCAAAATGACACATTGCATTTAAAAACAAATGGAAGTAGAAATTGTATTATTAATCGGTTCTCGGACCTCTGGAGGTGTTTCTGCAGAGTGACCAGATGAAAGGAATAGATCTTGTACTTTGAATAATTCTATAACTTTATGATTTTTCCCGCTGCGCAGAGCAATTGGTGCCAACCCCCTGTATTGTGATTGCCACATGCGCTGGCTCTCAAGCTGGGTCAAAACTGGCTACAAAGAACCTGGCATTGCCCGTTGTGCTGGTCCTGTGGATATGGAAGGCAAACTTCTGCTCACAACTCCAGCTAAGAAGTTTGAATGCCAGGGTAAGCTACAGAAGCAACAAGGAAAATAAAAGGGCTCCTTGAATATTTACAAAAAATAGGGAGAAGAACCACTTCTGAAAATTCTGAAGAACAGCGTTGCATAACTAAAGATATCTTGGCTATGTGTACTATATTGTTCTGCCTTTGACCCATGTTGGAGGTGGCATGAATGTTACAAATCTGAGACTGTTTAAGTTAATATTGGGCATAAGGTGGGAGGAGAAGTGGAATTTGTTAATAAGCACAGAGATGCGATGAAGATGGAATGAGAGAAGTGGATTTCAGTCAGGGAAGCCAATAAAAGTAACCCAATATCCTACAAGCAGCCCTCGACGTATGGCCATTTGTTTAGCAATGGTTCAAAGTTATGATGACACTGAAAAAAATGACTCGTGGCCTTACTGTCCAAGGCTTAACAACTGTCACAGTATTCCCATAGATGCATGATTGCCATTTGCAAACTTCCCAGTTGACTTTTGACAAGCTAGGTTATTGTGAAAGCTGACAGGCAAGGTTGCACGGCATAGTCACATGGCGTCTCACTTAACAACCGTGGCAAAATAGGTCATCTAATCAGGTGTGGTCATGCAATGCCTCACTTAACCCCTGCATACTTAACGAATTTTCCGGTCCCTGTTGTGGTTGTAAGTCGAGGACGACCTGTGGATATTCCCCTGGTACTTGAAGATTATGAAAGAGAGATTCGGATGAAAGGCTCGGAGGAGAGGGGTGCGGGCACAGCATTAGCTATGTCAGCCCCGGTGCCCTATAGATGTAGTGAGATTATAATTTCCAGAATCCCTAATTAACATCATAGCAGGCCTTGATCTGAGCCCTTTCTTCTGTGTGTGTCACACCAGTGTAGAATTCTTTGAAAAGTTCTCTTGCTTTTTTCTGTGAAAACTTATTCCTGTGAAAGGATTAAGGGGAGGGCGGACCCCTGCTTGCTTTTGCAGAAGATTAAGATTATTTTGAACACCAGGACTCAGGATTATGCCTAGGGCCAAGTGAACGGGTGTTCTTTTCACTCATTGTTCATTTTTTTTTATAAATATATGCACAAATCACAAATTTGCCAGAGACTCATGGTTTCAGCTATCAGGAAACAGGTTGCCTTGGAAGAGCTTTTGATCAGGAAGCGTGTAGACTTTATAGTCAGATGTAAGAAATATGTTTCCAGTTATTTCAGCTATATTTCCTCAGTCTTATTCATGCAGTGTCTTTTTCTGTCTGTGTAGGGCCTCCCCCACCGATCATCCAGGCCAAGTGTAACCCCTGCCTCTCCAGTCCCTGCCAAAACGGGGGCAGTTGTCAGCAAGATCCTCTGGGCTCCTATCACTGTGTCTGTCCTAGTGGTTATAAGGTAAGACTTAGTGAAAAGGAGAAGGCAAAGGCAGGAGGGTGAGTCAACTAAGAAAAAAAGGCAGTGGGTTTGCTCCGTTTATGTCTTGCGAAGCCTCAGACTGCTGGCAAATCTAACAAGTGAGATCTACATGGGTTCCAAAAAATATATATTTAATGCTAAACTCGGTGGCAAACCTCTACATGGGAAGCACACAGGGTGTGTTCTCACGACACTTTTAACCGGGTTAATGAAAGGCATAAAGTACAAAGTCCTGAGCTTGGTTTGCCTTTTTTGTGGCTTTGAATGTTGTGCAGTGCACTGGGTTACTTTGCTTCACTGCATGTACAGCAGTCCTCAACTTGCAAGTTTGTTTGGTGACTAAAGTCACAACAGCACTGAAAAAGATGACCTAGGACCATTTTTCACACTTAGGCTGTTGCTGGAGGATCCCTGTGGTCACGTGATCAAAATTCAGATCTTGGCAATCGACTCATATCTATGATGGTTACAGGGATTGCCATTTTGGACTTTCTGACAAGCAAAGTCCGTGGGAAAGCCAGATTCACGTAACCGCCCTGTTACCAACTTAACAACTGCATCAATTTGCTTAACAGTTGTGGCAAGAAAGATCGTAAAACGGGGCAACATTCACTTAACAACTGGTCAGTTCAGTAGTGAAGTTAAACACAGTCCTGTGGACACAACCAATTGTTTCTGTTCTGACCGGGCCTCATGAAGAGACTTGATGGCCCTTACTTCCACATAGACCAGCCCCTTTTTATTGGAACGCCAGCCCAAAAAACCCCCCTCAGGACAATCACAGGCAACGGAGCCTCTTCCCTTATAAAACAGGGAAATCCCCAGGAGCCCCTTGTGCGGCGGGAGTCCGCTCCCTTTTCACAGCAAGGAGGCTCAGCCCGCAATGCAGAAGGAATACCCAGAGTTCCAAAGAGTCCCGTTTACACAAACTCCAAATGCCACTCCGACAATCCTAGTTCCAAGCTTCGGTGTTCCGAGGATTGTTTTTCAAGAAGAGTCACTGGGAAAACCAATACGGACACCAAAGTAAGCTTGGCCAAAAACGCAACGGTTGACTGCAACAGCCAAAGATAGGGCAGGGCTCAATTAGCGGCAGTGACCCCTCTACCCCAGGAACCGGCCCATTGTTTCCTGCTGTGCTCCTCTCCTTACTCTCCTGCGCATACGTGCCTCAGGAACTGGCCCCAGCTACTCCTCCTCCACACTCAACTCAGGATCTGAGAGCAGCTGTCTCTCCACCTGGGCACTGGCGAATGACACTGGCTCCGCCTCTGCTTCTGAGCCCGTCGGCTCCAGCCCCTCTTCCCCGCCAGAACCCTCCGATGGCCCTGAAGGTGGGCTGGACTCCCACTCCAACTCCGACTGAGGCCGCCCCAACTGTTCCTCTCCAGACCTTCCCGGCTGTGGGGAGTCTGCATGCTCCCTCAGAGCCCAACTGGACGGTGGGGGAGCCACCTGCCACACCGGTCCTTCAGCCAGCCCGGCCTCCTCCTCCTCATCCAATTCCGCTGCCGGCTTTGTCGGCGGCCAATGGGCCACAGAACCTATCCATTTAAAGTGTGATTGTTTCATCTTCTCTCCTTCTTCCAGGGCAAATATTGTGACCTGTCTGTTGATGGTTGCTCCAGCAGACCCTGTGAGAATGGTGGGACCTGCCTGCTTCAAGGAGGAGATGGGGCCAGCTTTAAGTGAGTGGCAGTTCAAGTTTTCAGAAACAGTCCCTGACCTAAAATGGAAAAAGATCTAGATTAGCTGCAGGGCATTATCTGCCAAGAACCTGGGCAGGACCCTATTACAAAATTGCCAGATGTCAGATTAAAATAAATCTATCTCCATTTTCTCCCTGAAATGTATCAGGAAGTATTTATTCAGCATTAATCATATATACTTGCACTTATGGGATGGGAGATGTTTTGGTACATGGTTTGATTCTGCATGCAGCTTGTTTCTGTAACCATGGCTTGGGATTTGGGAAGTCAAGCCATTGGAACACATCCACCCCATTGGATTGACAACTGTTTCAGTCTTTTGAAACTCTGAACCTCCTCGGAATACAGCGTGGGTGGCTTTCTGGGAAACATACCGTAATTAGTAGCTTAAAATAAACTGCAGGCAGTAGAGGAAAAATGGGGCCCAACCCGATCTGTATATCCAATTTGCCAAACAGCTAAATGGCTTTTCATCATATCACCATATCAACGTAGCATCTTTAAAAGCCAGCACATAATGTCCCTTGAGATAACAAAGATTTTTCCATATACATCCCACTCTGCATTACCCCTTTGTAGAAGGAACATGAATGTTTTGATCAAGGGCATCGGGGCTGACAACTCACTGCCTTTGTTGGGCGAGGTCACCGGGGTTTTTTTCCTGGCTTTGCTTGTTCCACTAATGTCCATGCAATAGAAATGCAAATGCCACCATATGCACCCCACAGCATACGCTCACCTATCTGCAAAGTTCTCCCTTATTTTATGTGAATGTGTATCTGTTTGCAGGTATTATAGGTGTAGTTCAAATAGTATCCCAATGTGTCAAATAACTCTTGTTTTCCTTATTAATAGATGCTCTTGTTTGGATGGATTCGAAGGTCCAAGATGTAATCTGAAGACCAATAGTTGCAACAACAGTTGCAGGAATGGGGGCACATGTGTTAATGGGTCCACTAACCACACATGCTTGTGCTTACCCTTCTATACAGGTATGACTTCAATTGTAAATTACTGCTTATATTAGAGGAGACGGAGCAGAGCTTCTGCTTTTATCTCTGAAGGGAGCAAAATTGTCAGTGTCTAAAGTGCCTTGCATGGTTTTGGGAATTGGGAGGTCACATACACATAGAAGACTACTAATATGATTTCATTATCTATCCCTTCTTATAAATTGTGTGGATCGTGTTGGATAATTATGTCAAATGTATATTTTTATATGTTTCTTTTTAACTTTTTAAATGCCGAAAGCATTTAATGAAAAGTTGAGTTGCTCCACTCTCCTCATGTTTAAGTCTTCAGAACTGTTATAGACATTTAAGATATTGCTGTTGACTGGGATCTTGCTACATTTGGGGCTTGTAACAGGAAGGGCCTAATAGTAAAAATACTTACATATAATGTGTAGCTCCTTGACCTTCTGCATGACCTCAAGAAGTTGAATGTTTTCTTCATAATAGTAAAATTCATCTGTTTATTTTAATGTCACAGAATTTACTTACTGTGCATAGCTAATCTGAAACAAAAAAATGTGAAAAAGAATGCAGGTCAGCCACTTGAATTGGCCCAACATAAAAGGGATTAGGGATATTTCAACTTTTGAATGAGTGGATGTTTCCATCCAATAGGTCTAAAACGTGAACATTTCAGCAATATATGTTTTTGTTCGCTAATGCTATAACGAAAGTAGGAATGCTTACGGTGAAATATGGACTTTCCTGCTTTTTGTGTACCATTGTTTTAGGCCAGAGTGAGGCAAATTCAAGGAGAGACATTATTGGTTATACTTCTGCCTTAACTCTGTATTTTTTCCCACAGGGACATATTGTGAACAACCGGTGGATGTATGCTCCCCAGAGCTCAGCCCCTGCCAGCATAATGCCATATGTAGAGTCTCCTTTGATGTACCCAAGTGAGTGAGGGAAAGAGTGGGATTTGGGGAGAAAGATTTAAAACCAAGTGGAGGACATGAACGTGTACCGAATAAAAATGTATAGTGGAGTTAGGAAAAACACAGTTATATTCATTGCCTCAGTCATTTCCTGGTTTGGTGTACCTTGCTGCTCTTTCGGGGACTAGCCAGACCACCTCGGTGACTGGATCTCACTCCTCTTCCTGCCTTCAGGTGTGAATGTATGCCTGGCTACGCAGGGGACAATTGCAGTGTGGACTACGATGACTGCCTTGACCACCAATGCCAGAACAATGCCAAGTGTTTTGATGAGCTAAATGGTTATTCATGTCTTTGTACTGGTGGTTTCAGGTAAGGCTGTTAGATGGAGACACTGCCAGAATTAACATAATTTCTACAACAATACCAAGTGTTTGGCCCTTTATTGGACGATTGACCCCTTTCTCACTTGCCCGAAATATAGGCAGGAGAAAGAGCTGTTAACAAAAGGAGCCGTGTTTGCAGAAACAGAGTGACCAGACTAGCAGTTTACAGGGTGGCTTCACTACCTTTGCAAGGTGGAGATTCTCCAGCATCTAACATTTCATGTGCTTTCAACAGCAGGTGGATCACAATGCCGCATGTGTAGGTGCTTGTTTGAAATCTTATCCGAATTTCAAGCAGCAGTTTACAAAAATAGATGTCATAGCATTCTCCTTCCACTACGGATGGACCATGTTTTTATTTACTTGAGAAATAGCAGACAGCGAGTTGAACAACAACTCTGGAGTTCCTGGGATGCCAAGTATATATGATTACTTGAATTAGGAGAAAATACTAATAGCATTTATGCACCTGGGTGATGCCAGTGGCGATTTATGAGATGCCAAAAACGAGGAACCAATTTAGAACATTGGAATGATAGAGAACACCTCCTGCTTCCAAAAATGTATCACTTTCAATAGCTGATTCTGGCAATAAACCTCTGTCCTGTTGTATCCTTGCTTCATTCTAGTGGTCAGCTCTGTGAGATCCCACCGCATGGCTCGTTTCAGTCCAGTCCCTGTGAGAGGGTAGAGTGCCAGAATGGTGCCAACTGTGTGGAGTTAGGCAATCGTGCCTTATGCCAGTGCCTTCCTGGCTTTGGAGGGCTCAAATGTGAGAAGCTACTGAGTGTCAATTTTGTGGATAGGGACACATACCTACAATTCACGGACTTGCAGAACTGGCCCACTGCCAATATTACTCTGCAGGTAAAAGGCATTTAAGTCTCCATCCAACCCTCCAAGAAGGAGCATTAGCTACTTTCCAGTATTGAATTGGTTTTCCTGTTTGTTATTTTTCCCCCCACTCTCTTGTTTTGTGCAGGTTTCCACTGCTGAAGATAATGGGATTCTCTTGTATAACGGGGACACTGACCACATGGCAGTGGAACTTTATCAAGGCCATGTGCGTGTCAGTTACGATCCTGGGAGTTACCCTAGCTCGGCTCTTTACAGGTAGCTCTATCTTTGATTTTTCATTCGAACTAAAGGCAGCTTGATGGAATGTGAGCAAATTTTATCTGGATGACCTGGAAATCTGCACACTGATTTTTGGGGGTGAGGGAAGAGATGCTAAAGTTAAGATCAGGGTCAAGAGCTTATGTTGAGAATTGATGTAGAAAGCATAGGGTCATCTTTAAAGAGAGTGTTGAATGAATGTTGGGTGGGCAAGACTGACTGTAGATGTTAGATGTCGCGAAAAGGTTGTATACAAGAGCCTTTCTCATCCTATCTTTCTCTTTTCTCTCAGTGCAGAGACCATCAATGATGGACAGTTCCATACAGTGGAACTGGTGACCTTTGAGCGAATGGTAAACCTATCTATCGATGGAGGTGATCCCATGACCATGGATAGCTTTGGCAAGGCCCACACTCTGAATTCCGAGGCTCCACTCTATGTGGGGGGTAGGACTGCAATCTCTGTTGGGGAACAGGGAAGCAATATCCTGCTGAAACCAGAGAGTGCATCAGTTCTTTTCAACACTTCCACACTTTTACAAGGAGGCTACCCTATGGACTAGGAGGTTCTAATAATTCTTAGTTTGGA
>JANHFO010004806.1:199057-209710 GCA_032468095.1 Pareas carinatus | reverse complement strand
CTCTGACAGGATCACCAGAATCTGTGCAGTGAGTAGTTGTTAGTCTTGGTTTGTGTTGTCAGGAAGATCAGAGACATAGGAGGTTCTAATAATTCTTAGTTTGGACCATTTATACACAATCAACTAGCAGAAGGAGGAAGAAAAAGCATTCTTTCTTTCTTCTTTTCAGAACAGAGGCCAACATGTAGAAAGTCAAGGATAGAGGAGGCCCACTGGCAGGTGGAAGGAAATAGTGTAATTGCCTGGACTCAACATTCCCTAAATTGACATCTCTTGAGTTTAATATTTCTCCACAATATACTAGGCCAGCCTTCTCCAACATGCTATACTCCAGATAGTTTATGAAGTTGATCAAATTACAGTCCTATCGTGTTTAAAGTGTAACAGTTTGGAAAAAGTGGAGGCTGAGACTGTCAAAAGTTTATTTCCTTCCATCAGTCATGATCTTACTCACCAGCACTCTGATCTTTTTTTCCCTTTTCCCTGCCTGACTTTGTTCCTCTGGCCCTCTCCCACCAGGCATGCCAGTGGATGTGAATTCTGCTGCCTTCCGAGTTTGGCAGATCTTGAATGGTTCCAGCTTCCATGGATGTATTCGCAATTTATACATCAACAATGAATTACAAGATTTTACTAAGACTCAGATGAAACCAGGAGTTGTGCCTGGCTGTGAACCTTGCCGCAAGCTCTATTGCATGCATGGCATTTGCCAACCCAACACTGCTCATGGACCCGTTTGTTACTGTGATTCAGGCTGGACTGGTCCCCATTGTGACCAGCTCATTACCAACCCTTGCCAGGGACACAAGTAAGTACAAGTGTTAAAACTCTTTTCTGCTAGACCTGGGGGACATGATCTTTTTGGACCTATGTGGAAGAACATTGAGGAACTATGAGAACACTCACAGGATGTCTGCCATGGGAATCTCGCCTATTCATAGCTGCTCTCACACGTGGCCAGTCATAAAATACCCAAGAGACACATGAATCCTGGATTTTCTCCATCTTTCCAGTGGGACCTTTAGTAATTGGCGTTGATGCTTGTGAAAAGAAAGTGTGCTTGTTTCAGCCATTGCATATCAGTTCTGCCAACAAAACCTGGAACATTTTGTTTCTGAGTTTTACCAGAATAGATGCTAGAAGTAGGTCCATTGTCTTGTAACATTCTAACGTATAATTTTATTTTGTTTTAATTAGAAGAACTTATAAAGAAAATCAGGTGGTCAGGAAATGTGGTAGGTGCTAAGTGAAGTGTGTATGGGGGCGTATTAGAGCCAGTTTGGTCTAGTGGTTAAAGCATCAGACTAGAAAGCAGGAGCCTGTGAGTTCTAGTCCCACCTTAGCCATGAAAGCCAGTTTGGGTCAGTTACTCAGTCTCAGCCCAACTCACCACCCAGAGTTGTTCCTGTGAGAAAAAAATAGGAGGGAGATGTGTTGAATATGTTTGCTGCTCTGAGTTATTTATAAAAATAATAAAGTGGGATACAAATAAATAAATATTACTTGTTCCTTGCCATGCTTACCTTGGCTTGAAACTATCCATGCAAATCAGGTATCTCACCCCAATGCTCCAAGCAAAAGACATGTATTGAGAGAGTATGCTGAACGATCTATGTCATACATGAATTCCCAAGTTACTAATTGTCTCCAATTTAAGATAGCAGGGACAGTTGAAAAGAGGCATTAACGACTGCAATTACATGTATCTACCCTTATGTCTCACTTTATCTTCAGGTGTGAACATGGAATCTGCATGCCTCTTGATGCACTTTCTTATAGTTGCCAGTGCCAGGATGGTTACAAAGGAGCTTTGTGTAACCAGGAAGTTGAATTACGCAACCCATGCAGGAGCTTGGAGTGTGTTCATGGTCAGTGCCAGATTTCAGATGCAGGAGAGGCCTATTGTGAATGCAACTCAGGATTTGATGGGGATCTTTGTGACCAAGGTTAGAAACATTTCCATTTCGATGTGTGTTGACCCTTAATTACTAATAACACTAAGGGAAATTCCTCCCTGTCCAAAAAGTTAGGTTCATATTTTTGCTGCCAAATCATATTAACCCAGTCCTCTGTGAATGATAGAAATCTTACTCAGGAATCAACTTCCTCCTGGAAGTGAATATTCTAGCAAGTAAAATATTCTTTCTCTGAGACTACAAGAAAGCCTCTTGAAGCATCAGCTGTAGCATAGGTGGTTCCTGTAAGTAGCTTCTTCCAGCTATGGTGGTTATAAGTGACTTGAATAATGAAGGAACATGAGCAATACAGCCACAATTCCCAATGTTTAAAATCTAAAATGATTCTTTATTGTCAGAAATAATATATTTTCTATTTTCATTGAGAAAGCAGAGCATGCCAGCATTTTTAGAAGAAATCAGTGGCTCAACAAAAACAAATCTCCCCTTTAAAGTACGACGACAGATATCAGAACATTATTTTAGCTACCGTTCGCTAGAATCCCATATTTCATGAGAATAATGAATATGACAATAAAAATGTCTAAAATATGATGACCTTGTTAATTTAAGCCAGGGTTTCCGAATCTTGACAACTTTAAGGCGGGTGGACTTCAACTCCCAGCCAGCATGGCTGGCTGAGGAATTCTGGGAATTGAAGTCCACCCGCCTTGAAATTGTCAAGATTGGGAATCCCTGATTTAAGCCATCCTTTTGCCTGATCTTTCTGTTTTCTCCAGAATCAGAGTGTCGGGGAGAGGCTGTGCGAGATTTCCATCAAGTCCAGCGAGGTTATGCCATCTGCCAGACAACGCGCCCAGTCTCCTGGATGGAGTGCCAGGGATCATGCCCAGGATCAGTCTGCTGCGGAGGACTGCGTCTTAAGCGCAAGAAATATACCTTTGAGTGCAGCGATGGCTCATCCTTTGTGGAGGAAGTGGAAAAACCTAGCAAATGTGGCTGTTCCCATTGCATGTAGTCTCCAGGGAGGGGCAGGCCACAGCCAGAGACCGAGGGGTGAGACCTGCCCTAGCAGAAGCATTGGGAACAGTGCTGGAATCTCCTCTTGCCTCTCGAGCTGCTTTGCAGAGGGGTGAGGAAGGAGACTCAGTCTGGAACTTCAGCAGTTCCTTTATTATGGTCATGGTGGTATTCGGGACAGAAGAGACAAAGGTGTAGATAAAAGCGGTTTGTTTGTTGTTTTTTTGCTGGCAAATCCAGCCGAACAGATGTATTTATACCCAGCACGGATTCTACCTGGGGCCACTGATTGGGCACACCATGGCTTCTTATTGAAGATCTCTGCAATTGTTTGTGGTGCCCCATGTAACGTCCTAAGAACCATGCCCATGGGTCATGCCTGGCCTCAAGAACCGGTCATTTTGTATCTTTTGTACCTTAACTGGAATTGTCTATCTGCGCCATGCCATTTTTTTCTTGTTAGCCAATTCTACTTTTTCTCTTATTGAGTAGCTTCTCTTATTCTCATTCTTACTACCTGCTCATGGTAACTTCACCTTCGGTTTATGGGGCTAAACTGCAAGCAGTACAGAGACCAAGAGCAAAGGGAACATTATTACAAGACTAAAAAAGAAAAAAATACTTAAGAAATTGAGGAAGGAATTGTTGCTGCCTACAGCTTAATGGTTATAATGCACTGAGGAATAAAAACAGCTTAGACATGCAATTGCATTGTAGTCATTACTTGAAAGCTGCCCTCATTTATTAATAATTAAAAAAACCCAGAATGGTTGAACCCACTGGCATTACCTATTGCTGTACTGTTGCAATTTGATGCCAACTTATTCAGAAGTAAAATCTACTCAATTCTGGGCAATTTAAGTTCTAAAACTTAAGGTGTGATTACATGAAATATACAAATTTAATAAAATAAAATAAAATAAATAAAATGAAGGCTAAAGAACCTGGGCTATAAATTGCAGGTCTCCTCACAGGAAGAAAAAGGACTAACATCCAATTCTTGTTGTAAATTCTCCAGTTGCCACAAACATTTCTTTGGTTCCTTACTCTTATCACAGTCTTCTATTCTATTAAATCATTTTCTGCTACATGTCATTTAATTATTATAACAAGTAGTTCGCACTGATGGAAGATTTTGGTTCTACTGTCCAACTGCTACCACCTCTAGAATAACCTTGTTCACACCGATCATTATTCATGGAAGGAAGAGGAAGAGCATGTATCTATTGCATTCATCTTATTTTATTATTTTTTCAGCCCTGCAATAGGGTGCCACAGGCCTTCCCATAAAATAGAACACTTATCTTTGTGTAAATGAGAAAGGAATGAGATTGGGACTTTGCCACACCCAGTGGGAATAAGATGGAGCAAGGCATTTAAAATAAAATAAGTTGAGAGTGTCTTCTTTCTGTCTCCAGATGCCTGTTTGAGAGAAGGACCTTTGTGGAGGACTTTAACTGCAGGAACAATTTGCTCAAGGTTTCCTATTAGTAAAACAATTCTGTTTGTACTTCTTACAGTTAGTTGATACATACAAGTAAAACTAGTAGCTTTAAGTTACAAAAACAAACAAGATTTTCTGTGTTACCATAGACCGAAACGTTACAAAAATTTACCTTTTCTCTCTCTTTCACAGACGCACACACAGAGACACAAATTAAGCAATGCACTTGCAGTTTACTTGTGTCATTTATTTTGCTGCTAGTTGGGAAACGCAAGGATATCTATTAGATATCAGGGCTGTTAGTTCCAGATTATGTTGTTATTATTATTTACTGTCATGTTGTAGCTAAGTTCAGGGGGTTTTAAGGACAAAAGGTAATTTATTTCTTGGCCTATCGGTTGACAAAATGACATTTTTTAAAATTAAACTTTTCTCCATTTATATTGTTGATGTATCCAGAGGCATAGTTTGCCATTACTTCTATTTTCAGAATGCCAGAACCAAGAGAGTTGCTGCAACCTAAATGTTGGTTGCCTGGTCATAAGGGAGATGGCTTGGACTTTTAAAGCAGTCCCTACTCACCCTACCAGTGCCATTTTTCTGTTGCTATGGCATTTTGTACAGCTGTGCTCACCCCAGATCACCATATGGTCCTGATCCTGCCACATATGATTGGTGACTCCTTTTTTAAAAATCACACTATATCCCACTTATACTGTGCCTAACCAGTATATCTGCAGGCTATCCCCCTTATTTGCCTTTGTGGGTGCATCCTTGTCTTTCCATGCAGGGATCCTATTGATGGAAAATATCCTTTTCCAGCTTTTGACAGTAGACAGTAGACATAAAAAAAAAACCTGCTGGATTCGGAACAGGCTCCCTTTGGTGCGGCATTTTGTTTCTCACAGGGGCCACCCAGTTGCAATTGGATGCCTGGAAGTTGGAAACAGAATCATGCAGCCTTCCTGCCCTTCTTCCCTCTGGAACTGATATTTGAAGGCCTGCTCCCCATGCCCTGGAAGTAACCTTGGGCCCAGACACTAATTCCCAATAGCCTGTTCTCCATAAATTATCCTATCGCCTTTATAGCGCAGTGATGTTATTACGTTCTTTTAAGTCACCTTGAGGGCTTATTCAAATATTAAATAAGCTCTTGGTGGGTATTTAATCCTGCAGCAGCCTTGCAAGAATGAAGTTATTAAGCGATCACAGTCTGATGCAAGCTTCCAGGCCTTAACTCTACCAAGGTTCTTGTTTCCAAGACAACCTTAGCCAGGTGTCTGTTGTTTGAAACTTATGACTTTTTTTTTCCACACAAGAGGCTCCGGCTGGAAAGGTAATTCCTTGATACTCACTTGAGAGCATGTGACACGTGCAATCTCAAGGTAACCGTTTCTAAAACATCAGATTTCATTGTACAGCAGTTTCAGTAAGATACTCCCGAGGGTGAAATAGATTACTATAAGTGTATGCATGGCGTCCATTAAACTGGCAGTAATAAAGGAATAGTAATAAAGCCATCTTCTACTTCCTGTGGGGATAAGCAGGAAACTAGGGAGTGATTGAGCCCTGGCAGAAGCTCTTTTTCAAGGTACATAGGAATTATCTCTGTGTGCAAGCTTACCTGACTTACCTTGGAACCTGCGCATATTGCTTGCTAAGAGAAATTGGGTAAGTGGAACAAGGTTTATTCTGCTACAACTCTTGAGATTTGCTGAAATGTAAATGATAACTATGTACGGCCAAATCAGATTTGAATATATGATTTACAGGGGCGTTCTAATTACTACTATGCTTCCTAATATTTTTCATTTTCATTCTAGAAACCCTGCAAAAAGTTAGATTTTTTTTTTCCTTCCGGAGAAAGGGCAACTTTTGAACTTCTAGGGAAAGGACACAAAATATATAACTAGGGCTTTTGACTCTTTTTAACAGTAACCATTAGAATCTACAGAATATCATATGTCTGAATTTGTACAGGGTCTGCCAATGCAATACATAAAGCCTGCTCCTTTATGCAGTATATTTTCTTTAGAGCAGCAGTCTTGTTATAGATTTTGGGGAAAGTTTGTGATTTTTCATGGGAACATTGATTTAATCAGAGACATGAAGCTAATCCTCTCTCTCAGTAACAAAATGTGTGCCATCTTTCAATTCCTAAAATGATCCTCCAAGTAAAATATGTCCAGTTTCCTAAGGAAATGGCAAATGTTCCTCTTCATTATAAGATGAGAAGTACTTTTTTGTCACCCAATCCCTGCTGCTTTTTGATACAAGACAAAGATAAACAGATAGGATGGATTCAACATATTTCAATAAAAATCTTTCTCTCTTTCCTACCCAAAGCAGGACACAATGGACTGAAAATTCCAGTCAATAAAATCAAATTTGTTATTCTTCTGCCTTCTACTTATACAGCCTCTATTAGGTGTGTGTAAGCATGCACATATGCATGCCAAGTTGGGTTAGCAGTTAAGGTACCAGACTTTCTCCACTCTTGGAAGATGACAATGGCAAATCATTTCTAAAGATGTAGCCAACCCGCTCGCCCAATTGTATGGACTCATCCAAGCAGTTCCAGGAGTTGAGAATGACTTGAACGCACTATACACGTGTACATGTGAACATGTTCACAAATAACCTTTGCAGTAGGTTTTCATACATTCCTGCTTTTGTTCCTTGAGCTATACAACGCATCCATGCAAGTGTGTCTAGCAGATATGCATGCAATAGATTGGTTTTTTAAAAAAGTATTTTAATATAATCTAGCTAACATTTATGTTTCTTCTTTCAATTGTCAAAACTTCTGGTTTTCTGTCTCGTCAGCTAAAAAGATTATGTTGGCAAATTATACTGTCACAAATATATTTGGGGAAAGAACTACTTCTACATTATTCTTACAAAAGAAAAAAAAATGCCCTTTTTTGAAACTTGAAAAGAGAAAAGATATTTGCATCATCTGGACGTAAATTGCAAAAGTTAGCACACTGGATTTTCAAGACTGGAGGATTTTATTGCATCCTGCTCTTCTTTTAAACCAGAGTGAAACACCCCATGAGAATTGTGAGAGAGCCCAGTTTTGGTTTAGTATTTCTATTACCACTTGGTCTGGTGCCTTATCTATTGCCATAACTCTGAAGGGAGAGGAAAAGTAGTTTGTTCAGGAGGATTGAACTGTAAGAAGTGAGCAATTTTCTCTTTAACTCTTGTCCAGTGTTTGGCATAGAGACGGGAGCAGTGACATATAAGACATCTCATGTAGGTAGTAGTGAACAAAGCGGGATGGGGGCGGGGGGGATATCATCTGCAGACAGGTAGTCCTCACATTATAACAGTGTATTTAATGACTGTTCAAAGTTACAAAAGTGGAAAAAGTGACTTATGACCCCTTTTCACACTTAGAACTGTTGCAGGATCCGGTGATCATGTGATCAAAATTCAGCTGCTGGGTAATTGACTCATGTTGGTGGTGCTGGCAGTGTCCCAGAGTCATGTGATCACCGTTTGTGATCTTCTGACAAGCAAAGTCAATGGGGAAAGTCAGATTCACCTAACAGCCATGTTACTAACTTAACAGCTGTGGCAAGAAAGCTCATAAAATGAGGCAAAACTCACTTAACTGTCTCACATAGCAACAGATATGTTGGGCTCAGTCGTGGTTGTCAAGTCAAGGACTACCTGTCCTTACACATTCTAGAATCGACCTAATGAAGTGGTGGATCAGATAGGAAGGAGTACTTAAGTAAAAAAAGAAAGCAGAAGGAAAAACAAGTCTGCCATCAAAACAGGTCTTGAATAAGCATGCTTTGGGCCAGTCTTCCTTGGCCCAGCGTGCCTCATATATTTTGACTATAACTTCCAGAATGTCCAAGCAGCAGAGTCAACAGTTCTGCTTATGTTCAGCTTTCCTTGGGATTCTGATAGCTATTTCTTCATTACTACAATTGTCACCAATAAAATGAAGCCAGGTGAGAGAGAGGCTGTTTAGTCTCATAGATTAAATTGGGGGCTACGATTAACAAAGAAAACATTATCAAGCACTTCTGATTTTTCAGAGGTTCAATATCAGGTGTATCCATTACAACGGGTATCTCCAAATAGGCACTGAAATTGATAATCAGCTTGATTTTTCAACAATCAGCTGAACAAGACTTGTGAAACACGAGTGAATTGCGGACCATGGCTTGAAAATCTTTATATCAAATGTCATTACACCACAACAGTGCTTTTAAAAAGTTTAATAAGCTGCAATAAAATAAGGACCCATGAAGTACATAGAATCCACCACAATGCATAAAAGAAAGAAAGCAGCACAGAAAAAAAGTTAAAAGGATTAAATCACTTTCCATTGGTTAGTCAAGGAAATAACAGACACACACAAGTATGACGTCACAAAAATCGATACAATGTTCATAGTAAAATAGCCCTAGCTGGTAAAGGTTTATGAATTACTGGAAAGCAACTGAGTATTACCTTTTATATACATTTAAAATGTTCTTCAGATGAGGTATATAACCATTATCTAATGACACATTTTAACAAACAATACACAACAGACACATTCTTCTCCTAATATCACAGCATTTTCCAGTGCCCCGAAGAGAAAAGAAGGATATACAATCAAACCCTTCCAGAATACTACTTATCATACGTAGGGTTCGGATGACAATATCAGGCTGGACAGATTTGGGGAGGAGAAGGAGAAGGGATCCCCGTACTTGATTCTTGAGATGGGACAGAAAGGATTGCTTTGGATAAAGTAAATAAAAACCCTTGTGAGAGACAATGAGTGGATAATAAAAGGAACATCAATTAATGCATAGAATGTAAAATTGCCCAATGCATTTGTTGACTTGTTGAGTGTAAGACAATGATGGGGACTCATTGAACTTTCCACCCCAATCGTTCGGGTCTCCTATTGAGTGAAAACAATTACTGAAGGAAGGTTAGAAGTCTGCTCCCTATGCTAAACCTCCCATAGCAACTTTGTAAGAGAATTGAAGACATTAACAACAAATACAGACAGGAGTTAAATTTCTGGATAGCAAAAAGTAGATACAAGAATTAGCAGAAAGGAGCTAAGGATAATATTATGCCTTAAGACAGGCAACTAATAGATTTCCAGAAAGAAGAGAAGAATGGAGCCAGCATTTTCAACATGTCCATACAATCCCATCTAAATAATGATCAAATAAAAGAGAACGGTATCTTAAGTAGCATAGTGTGACCTAAGGAGTGTTAAGAGAGAGGGATTAGGGAACATAAAAGTATGATCCAAAGAAATAAAATAAAAATAACTTCTAGAGCCCGGAAAAATGGGACTTAAACTCAACGCAGCAGCTGAAGATTTGGAGAGAGATTAAGAATGGACAAGAATCAGCTGCAAAGGACAGAAAGCACCCCAACATTCCCCATATGTGCCACTGCTGCCCCCCAACCCCACTCCCACAGCTTCTAGTAAAATCTCCTTTTATTCACTATCCCTGAGTCCATATCCCCAATCAATACATTTCTTCTGGCTTGCCAGTTGTTCCCTGTGATGATGCTCAAACATGGAGTAAGACTGAAACAGTGGCAAGACCACTGAAGAGAAGCAGGCCTCACTGAGAGGTGCGCACACAGGCATATAGCCACCCATATGCCGTTTTATCACAAGAAACATTATTACTTGAATTCTTATTGCTTTCAAGTGCCGTGCCTAAAAGTGCACGTGACCAAGCAGTTTGTAAAGAACTGTGCTCAACAGTTGAATTTTCAAGTCACTTCGACAGAAGCAAAACAACAACAAAAACGCCACGTCATGCTTTGAATCCATTTGATGCAGTTTTTAGAGAGATGGTCAGCCTGAGTCTGTGCTGTTCTCCCTTCAGTGTGAAGGTTTTTAAGAATTTTAATAAGTGAATTCCTGTCTATTATACACCGCACTTGTTCTAATGCAAAATGCAGACTATAATGGTTTGATAATGCTTAATATCATGATTTCTGTATTAAAGATGTTGGCTTTAACACAGAAGAATATTTAATGATGAGTCTGAAATATTTCACCCATGCACAGGCTTACATCTCAGTAAGATTTAAGATTTTGATTTTGTAGCATAAATTCCAGACCAGATGACAGTTCTTCTGTTTAATGCTATTTGCAGTATGAAACATGTCTTTATTAAAATATGTATATATATATATATATGTAGTTCTGGGGTTTTTTGGGTCTTTTCCCATGTAGGAATCAGAGTATTCATGCAACGTTTCAGCGAGGTCTCACTCGCCATCTTC
>JANHFO010004806.1:188190-198957 GCA_032468095.1 Pareas carinatus | reverse complement strand
GATTCCTACACGGGAAAAGACCCAAAAAACCCCAGAACTACATACCTGTACCCGTGAAAATCTACGAAAACATATATGTATATATATATATACCATCACCTTTGTATAATATTGCAAACCAACAGCACTCCTGAGACTTGTTAGCACAAAATACAGTAAATAAATATTTTAAAACTATTTCTATTTACATTATTATGCTTTCATTTTGTAACTACCTAGGGAGAAAAGGCAGCATTTATCCTGCACCTAGGAAAACATTTCAATCTCTAGCCAGATGCTGGGCAAACACAGCATCATGTCCATGTGTCTGCATTATATTCACATATATACATATATATTCACATTGCCTTTGAATGTAATGCATACACACACACACACATACACATTTAGAAACTTTTGATAGTAATGTAAAAAGCTATTTATGTAAATGATTACATACATGTCAGAAAAATCATGCAAACTCCATCTATTTTCAATTATTTAGGAAGCCTGCTCAAAAAACAAGCTTTTAAAGAAGAGAACAGCTTACTCTCAATGCAAATGTGAACTCCTGAGATTATCCTAAAATAAGTATTTTTCAGCCTCTTGGGTAAATGTAAAAAAACCCCAAAACCCTTTTGTTCACCTTTTGTGATAGGCAGATATTGTTTAATATTATTAAAATGAACTGTTGCAGGATGTAAGCTGTTCCAAATACAGATAGTCCTTAATTTGCGACTGGTCACTTAACTGTTTGAAGTTATGACAGATTCAAAAACACAACTAGTTATGTCTGTTCCTGTAGTTACAACTGATGCAATATCCCTGCAATCACATGATCACATTTCAAGCACATGGCAAGTGGATTGCATTTATAACCAGTTGTAGTGTCCCATGTTCATATGATAATGTTTTGCAATTATTTTGCCCGTCAGATAAAATGAATTCACACTTATGACAATGTGGTTTGCTTAACAGCCATGGTGACTCACTCAATGACTTGGTAAAAATGGTTGAAAAACCAATTCTGGTCACATAATGCCTCAACTTATGACTACACTGACTTCCGACCAAAGTGCCAGTCCATTGCGATTGTTAAGTCAAGGACTATTTTTACAACTATCTTTTGCAATTGATTGTTGGTGATTTTGTGAATGTCAATGGTCCTCAAAGGGTTCTCCAGACGTTTTGGAATTGCATCCAAAGAGCTTACTATTGGTACTATCTATGTTTTCTTTTGCTAGAATTGTTCTACTTCTTTTAGCAGGTCTTTTTATTTTATGAATTTTTCCAGTTCATTACTATTATTATTTCAAAGTAAAAGCATATACATATTGGGAATACGCTTTTGACAGGATGGGAGGGAAAGCCATAAACAGAGAAAAGTGACTGCTCCAATTGCTGTAGAAGTTACTGTTATGCACAGAGGTGTGAATGTGCAATTCCTCACTTCATATAGGGCAGTTTAAGCTGCTCCATACAGCCATTGCTAGAAAATACTGAATGCAACAGCATGCCCAACCACAAAGCATCAAGAGTTTGGCTAAGAGTAGGATTACTAAGAGGGAATGGAAGCATGCCAGTTGGAAGAACTGTAGGCAGACAAAGAAAAAGACCACAGTAAGAGGGATAAGATACAAATATGATAAAAGCTAAAAAAAATAAGACAGATTTGGAAGATTTTTCTTATGGTAATCAGAGCCTGAAATTGCACCTTACATACCAGCATCTATTAGATGGGGGGGGAAGGTAAAATATTCAAAATAACATGCAAAGCACATAATTAAGCCCCGTAGTTTTTAAAAGAAAAGCCTGACCCAGCAATAGTACAAGTCAAGTTTCAAGGTTCATTTTAATGAAGAGACTCGAGTGTCAAGAAAGAAGTGTTTTGAAGGAGAGCCCAAGGAACTCTCTAAAAAGGCATTTAAATATTAGAGGCTCGGCATCTCTGCCACGTATGAGCCGAGTGCCACTGGGACTGAAGCACAGAACACTTGTCTTCCAATTAGATGATACTTTCTTTTATCTCAAGTCTTGTTAGCTCTGTATACCAAGTTGCATATATTAAAACAAGTACCTAAACTGTTTTGAACTGCTTGGTTAATCTCTTCCTTTCTAATATTTTGATTGTGTAAATAGAAAAGGCACGTTCAGTTGGCGGCCAAGCGTATTCAAGTGTATGATATGACGACCTTTTCCAAAAAATAGTAAGAAGCTGAACTAAAACTGGCAATATCAGCAACTCCAGGCCCGGCAACCGATTGATTTCTCAGAGCTATGCAACTTTGTACGTGCCGCAGATTAGAAGCAAAACAGGGCAGATTTGAAGCTGAAGCATGTTACATAATGCTTACAAGGAACATTTTCGACTCTAGACCACACAAGAAATGGGACAGCAGGAGTTGTAGAAAGATTTTATTAGCAGAGATCTAAATGAGAACCACTTAGCTTAAAGTGATGTACCACAAGAAGCCCCAACTACCCAGCAGTTTGTTAGGAAGCAGCCCTGGGCAGAGAGAACAGGAAGTTTTATGCATATCTGAATGCAATCGTGTAAAGTTGAGGGGAAAAGAAAGACTTTTGCAACCCCTTGCCATCACCAAACACATGCATGTGCTCACATATTTCCTTAAATATTTTTAATACTCCTGGTGGAATGTCTAGCACGTTTGATATTTACAATTAAAATAGCAACCTGACAAATTCATATGAATCTTTACAGAGAACATTAAGCCTAAACTGATGCTTACAACAATTAATTCTATACATCATGATTTAAATGAAAAGAGACGTTAAAAAGCAGATAATTTTAAAGTATTATATAAAAATGGGTCCACCCTGATATGTCTTGTAGCCTTAGGGCACCCTCTCAAGTCACAGACCTGGGTAAGCGGGTGAGCGACAGGGCTTTGAATTTTCAGATGTCAAATTTCAATTTCCTTGATCAATGAGAAACTTTACAACAGCTAGTTATCAATTTTCTGCCCGCAGTAATGAGCTTTGGTATAAGAATACAAATGCTAATGTACTCTCTTATCCTTCTAAAAAAAAATCAATCACCTCACACCTTGATTCTCCCCAAAGTTTAGCTTTTCTTATATTCGATAACCCCCCTCACTGCCTGGAGAGGCTGGTTCAGGGCAGTCAATACAGTAATGCATAAAGACGTCTGCGTTTGCTGATCTCATCTGGTATCCATGGCAAGCTATTCTGAAAGGTCGAACTATCTGAAGGCCTTCACAGGAAGCTCTCAGGAGCCAGGCATGGCAAACATTGAGGGAGGGTTTGCACAAGTTTCCAAGCAATTATCTAGGCCTTTGTTGTGGCTTAGCGAGAGCTACCAAAAAACAAACAAACCCTGGTCCTTACCTTTTCTCTCCAGCCTGAGAGCAAAAGGAGCCCCTGTTATGCCCCCAAATGAGCAGCACAAGACAGGATGCTTTCCTTGAGAAAACACCGCTCCCTTTCTTATTCGATCCAAAATAAATGCCTGCACTGGAAAAGAGACTCCTGCATTTTAAGGATATCGCATTCTGGCAGGAATGACTTCTTTAAAGAAAGATGACCCCTTTCTCTTGATATAATACATAAATTAAACTTCGAAGTTAAAACCAGGCAACTTACATATAAAATGAATGGACAATCGGTGAGCCTTCTTGGAGAAAGGCAGAAATTGACTTCACGCCAAGTTGCAATTCATACATTTGTGAAAGTACCAGAAAATTCCAGCTGCTACTTCATTCACAACCAGCATTATCATGTTTTTACTTTTTTAAAAAGGCCTTCGGACACCTGAAGAAATCTATGGAAAAGGAACTCGCATCAACTTCATAGCTTAAAGGAATTTTAAAAATCTTCAGCAACAAAAGATCGCTGGCAAGGAGCATCTTCCTATGCTTCTCCTCTACAAATATTCTTCTCCGAGATCCATACGCTTCATTTTAGCATCATGATAGACCTATGAGTTCAGGAGTATTCTAAACAGGGATTCCCCCAGCCCCTCCCCCCAGGAATTTTGGGGTAGATGCATTTCACAACTACTCCAACAGAAATTGAGGCAGCATTTTAAAAGGTAGCCTTTAAGGTGTTTAAGGTATAGAGCAATGTTAAGCGAGGCAAGCAATCTGTAGTTAGGGTAGCATTTCCCATTCCTCCAACAGGACTAGTTCCTTGGGTAGGCCAAGCATGGCTGACAATCACTGGAAACATAAAAAGATCTTTCTGACACGAAACCTGGCTAGCTTATAGCCAAACCCTAAAGCCCAAAGTTGCATCGTGTAGGTCATTATTAATAACTTAATAATAAAACCCATCATTATGACCTGCTAGTAAAGAACATAAGTAGAGGAGGAAACAGCTTTGGGTTTTGGCTTCATAATGCCCTGCTGAAATTAAAAAGTGTCAGTATGCTACAATGCACAAAAGGAAGAAAACGCTCCTGCAGGAACCTCAGCAGACATGCCGTCAAACTCTGCGGGATGTGGATGACAGCTGGTTCTCTTTTCCATCACAGTACAAGTGCATGTGCATTGACCATAAGCTGCTAGCTTCAAATCAAGCAGACTGGTTTATTCGTTTCCTAACATGATAAATAAGGCACTGTACTTTGAACTGAAACCGCCATGCTTCCAGTTCGACTCCAGGAACTTTCAACGTTTCTTTCTCCGTGATATAGAAAAATGGTGCTCCTCTCCGGACGCAGCGCAAACCGTAGGCTCCTTAAAAAGCAAGAGGGGGCTGGCCTTTAGCCACACCCAAGTGCCCCTCCCTCCCTCCCTCCCTCCCTGTTCAGCAGCGGGAGTATTCAAAGAAAGGAGAGTTTCTACCACATGCCCCCTACCCAAGAAGCTGCTACTTTGCGTCCAGCCGCCTGCGCTTGCTGGGAGAAGACTCCTTCTTTGCCCTCAGCTTCCTCTTGCTTCGAGTTTTGTTCTCCTGAATTCGCTTCCCTGACCTGGTGAGAGCTCTCTCGCTGCTCGCCTTTTTAAGGGACTGACTGGGTGGATCTCGCCCCATTTTCTGCTTTAGAGCCTTCCCAAGCCCTTGCTGCTTAGAAAGCAGGCTGGCCTTTTGACCGGCACTGGCTTTCCCCGTGTGGGTGGCAGCCTTTCCCCCCCCAGGTCGTGAGTCCATTCGTTTTTTGGACTTCTCATTCTGAGGGGTGTGCTTGTTATTTCTTCCTGCCGCTGTCTGCTTTCTAGTAGCCGGAGCTCCCACTTGCTTCACTTTACTGACTTTCTTGAAAGAGCTTCTTTCCTTGCCTGAAGGACCCAACTGGCCCGGGGTCGGTGTCCTGATAGTCTCGTTGGGTGTCTTCTTTTTGCTTGGCTGAAGGCTGCCTTTAGCGGAGGTGTCCTCCTGTAACTTCCCTTTCCCCTTTCTCCCCTTTCCTCCTTTCTCGGTCAGAGTGGATTTAGTAGGAAGCTGGATGGCTTTCACTTGCTGAGCCAACTTGGGGGACATCAAGGGTTTAATGCACATGCTCTTGTTGCTTGAACCGCTTTCGGCCAAGAGGTGCTTGGACACACTGTCATGCCTCTCCTGTTTGACCGCTCTGTGGAATCCATGAAGTTTGCCTCTCAAGTTGGAATATTTCCTCAGGATCCGGGAGCTAGTCTGCACCGGTGTGCTAGGAGAAGGCTGGATGCTCTTGGGTTCAATACATTGTGGCAAGCTGACCTCAGGGGGAGGGGTCTGCTTCGGACTGACAGTCTGCTCCGACTCAGTCCGGTCACCGTTCTCTCGAAGTCTGGTCCACAGCTTTTGGATCTTTATAGTATTTTTTGCTGGGGTCACAGCAGCAAACTTCTTTAAGTGTTTCTTTAGACGCTCTGCTTGGAGAGAACTGGGATAGATGCCAGAGGAACAACCCTTCTGGAGTGGAAGCTTCATGAGAGGAAGGTCTCCTGGGAGACGTGTGTTCAGCTTCTTCACAATGACCAGAGATTTTGTTTCAGTTGTCTCCATAAACCATTTACAGATATTGGGTATATCAAAACCCTTCATGAAAAGCATCTGAACAGGGGACAGTTTCTGGACTTCAGTGGCTCCTTTAAATTTTCGAGTCCTCTTCTTGCTTTTCCAAATCTCTTTTAACTTGTCCGATTTATTCTTGACCTTTGGAGCTGGCTGAGCCTCCTTCTCCAGCTGAATCCAGCCTTTCTGGATCTTCATATACTGGGAATTAAAGTTAGTGATGAGTTCTTGGTTGTCTTCCTCAGCACACCATTCCACAAATCTGGGCTTGTTGTCAGAAAGTATTTTCAGGCTATCAAAACCATTGGAGTTTTCATTTCTTGCATTTGGTTCATCTGTGACAACTGAATCTGCTGATGTAGTTGTGATGTCAGAGTTTGCTTGTACAATTACTTTTTCCGATGTGTTTTTTGTGGCAGTGACCACATGAGCTATGGTAGGGGTGTGCCTCAAGTTATAGAACTGTAGGGCTGGCTTCTTGCATTTCATTGTCTTCACTGGCTGTGCATGCTTGCTACCAGGACATGTGATGCTACTTTTTTCGTGCTGTTTGGACAATACTTCAATAATATTCATAGGACTGTCAGAATTCTCTAAACTTTCTGGCTTTAAATCTACCTGCTTCTCTGTCTTATCGGCCGTCGCTGTTGGAACATGAACACTTCTCTTATCAGAATTGGCTTCTAAGCAAATTTCAAGCTTGGTTGCTGTCTCATCTTTGTTATCTTCCTCATTCTGGCTTTCCTCTATTACAGATTCCTTTGCCATCAGTTTCTTATAGGCCTGCCTTATTGTGATGTCATTTCCCTCATCTGCCTGCTGTTCAATAGATTTGCTACTATCATTTAGCAGTGTGTGATGGAGTCTGTCATTGGGAAAACAGACAGATGTTGCCCCATCAAGATGTACCTCTCTCTTAAATCGCTTAGCGCCAGGACTTTTAGAAAGCTTTATCTGTAACTGAGGGAACTGGAGAGAGCTGGAAGAACAGGGTTGCTCAGAAGTGTCCTCTGCAGGTGCCAGAGACTGCTGGCTTCGAAGACAGCGATCTGAAACAATGTGGGATTTTTTCTCCCGCCTTCGTTTTTTGTCTATGTTTGTTTTGGAAGAAGTCTCTTTCTTATCGTTTTCTGATGTTTTGAGCTCTATTGAAGTTTCACTATTGGCCTCCATTTCCTCATCAAGCTTGGTGGTCTTACTGGTGTTTATTGTATCATTTATATTTTTGTCTCCCTTATCTTCATTAGTATCCACAAGGGGCAGCACACTTTCAGATTCAGCAGAGAGTCCTTCTTTCAAATTCTGGGAATTTTCAACACCGGTTTCATGTGTGGTAGTGCCATCCAAACTGAGAGGCAGCTTTGCTGCTTCTAAATCGGAAAGCAGCTGGGGAAGCTCCTCGTCCATTTTGATAGCTGCTACCGCTGAAGATTCCGCAGAGAGAGTCTCTGAAGGTTCTAGATCAAGATGAGCAGGAAGTTCAGGCACCTCGCCAGCAGGATGAATTACAGGAGAGATGCTCCTTGGGCTGGCAACAGGCTGCATGGGTGATGCACTGCTGGGAATATAAGAAATCTCTGCAGGAAAGGTCATACAAGGTTCTAGATCATCAGGAGCAGGTGGTACTACTGAGGGTTCTGCCAAGTCTACAGGGGAAAGTAGGGGGGGTTCTATAGATGGTGATACATCAATAACAGAAGCAGGCTCATCTAGTGGAGGCAACAAATCCATGCTATTGGTGGATACTTCAGGAATCAACAGATTCATGCTGACATGGGGTTCTGGCTCTATCAAAATAGGTGGTTCTGGAATAGCCCCATTTCCCAAGAGCAGAGAAGCTGTTTTATCATTAGCAGCTTCCGAGACAGAATGTATAACAGAGTCTGCTATGCTGTCACTATTTTCTTTACGTCTATTATAGTTACAAGACTCAGAACTACTAGGTGCCTCCAGCATGTCAGTACTGTCTTGCAAGTCCCCTTCGTTCTGTTGAGGGAAAGAGACAGTCATGGCCTGCAGTGAAGATACAAATAAGCTGTCTTTATCTGGATGAAAAACAGGGCAGGGCAATAGAGAAGCAGGCGTGGTAGGTTCTTCGGCCAGACTAGCCTCTCTCTGCTTCAGGACAGTAACCTCAGAAGAGATGCTCTCATAAGCGCATTGTTCAGGTCTTATTTCGCCGAAGGAATCTTCTTGACTAGGGGCCACTGTGGAAGATCTTTGATCATCATTGCTACCAGCAGGTTCAGCTGCAGCCAAATAGCTGCTACTTGGAAGAGAAATGCTCTGGAAAGGACTTGTTAGCACCTCAGGCCTTGTTGCCAGGATGTTCCCATTCTCCTGTAAGTAGGGAGATTTGACCAAGGTGCGAATAGTAGGAAGTTCACAACATTCACCATTGTAGTAATATCCACGCGTGCTCTTCCTTGCTGTCTTTCTTGCTGATACTGTTTTTTTGCTCTCATAGTGACATTCTGTAATTGGTTGGCTAATGTAGACAACATCATATTGATTATCGTAGTCGTTGATTCTTAGTCCTGAAGACTTCTTGCTTTTACGTGTGCTTTTAGTAGAAGCTGAAATACTCTTGGCCCGGGAGTGCCCATTGGTGGCTTTGTGTTGCACTGCTGGCATGGAATTAATTGGCAGCCAAATGTCTTTGGCATTCTCCACGTGAGTCTTGTCACCAGGATGCATGTGGCAGCCTCCTTTGCTTTTCCCTGAAGTCAGATAGTGATTCTCTACCTTTGATCTTGTTTCTTGGTCACTTATTTCAGGATCCTGGTGAACAGAGGTTTTGGAGCTGCACTGCAAGGCATTCTCTTTGTCTGCTCTCCGTGGAGAGCTAGTGGTGAAAGCTGGTTCTCGAGTTTCCTCTGGGAAAGCTTTGAAAGGGTTCTTCAAAGAGCCCACCCTATTCTCTGAAATCTCCTCATTCATGTTTACATTTGTTGCTTTCACAGGTGCATAGCCTCCCAGCAAACCTCTACTTTGCACCTGATCTTTGTCATCTTCACTTTTCCTAACCCCCATCTCTTGCTCAGTAGTAGAAGTCTGTCCTTCCAGATTTTTAATAGAGTGATGGGCATTGGAGGCAGTAAGGTACCCTTGGGTGAGACTATCTCTGGGACTTATAGAAGTTGTTCTAACAACTGGAAGCTCGGGGAAATCTCTTCTGACAATAGAACTGCAGTTTTCTCTTCTGTCTGTAGATTTCAGTTCTACAGCATGTTGCAGTGCATGGCATAGTATTCGCAAAGAACCACGGGCCTCTGATTGTTCTGCATCCAGCAATAGAGGGAGTTTTGACTCAGGGCAAGAAGTTCCACGCTCCTGGTTCTCAATATGGTATTGGCTGCATCCTGAACTACAAGTAGACACATCCATGATTTCAGGTCCAGACAATTGCTGGCCCTCGTAGCCTGTTTGTACTTCAGTGCAAATGTCACTCAGGACACGGACGAAGTGTTTCTGGTGGTATGCACAGAGTCGGACCGTAATTTTTTCCAATGGAGATTTCGGCTGGCCAAGAGAATCTATTGCTACTGCCTCTGCTGTCTCCTCACTAAAGAAAAGGAGAGAGAAAAACAGTCAGTATAGTTCAAGATTCAGGAACAAAATTTACAGTGTAAATTGTCACAATTCTCCTTTCTGTCACAAATGAATTCTTTGGAAAGGCAGTATCTTTAAATTCTACTGTAATTGAGCAAGTAGATAACATGAAATGCAAGACAATATTAACAAACGTTGTGCCTGAATTTCTTTTCAGGTCTCTCCCTATTTATGTATGACTCAAGCATTACTACCACCTGAATATGATCCTATTCACAACATAATCTTAAGAAGAGTGAATTTAATGAGGTGGGAGAAACAACTTGCACAAATTAGTTTGCAATGACAAGCTATACACAAAGGTTTGGACTGGGAAGATCCAGGATCCAATATACCCACAGATGTTCACTAAAAAGCTTTGGACCAGCAAATGCTCATCACTCTCTTTCAGCCCTGCCTACTTCAGGGAGATTTCTGTGAGTAAAAATTGAAGGATGGGGCACAACTTGGCAGAAGAAACCTTTACATTTTTTAATATTATGCATAGTACCTTGAACTCCTGAAAGAAAGGTGTGGTAGAAATCTAATGAGCAAAACCTAATGATTTAAAAACAGACTTGGCTAATATTTACAAACTATATAAAACCAGGTAAGCTATTTTCATTACTGTTGATTCTGAACAAACAGGCAATATAGTACAATATATCATTCTAAACATGTGGTTAAAATCTCTTCAAAACATGTTGCAAGACTGCCTCAAAGGCTACAATCTTAAGAAAATATAAATTCTCTCCTGTGTTCAAAGTCTCCAGCAGACTTCAACTAAAACCTTACCCATTTTTTTAAAAAATAGCATGGAGGCATATTTCTAGGTTTATGGTTGGGAGGGGGAATGGCTTATAGATTTTACAATGTAATGAATTAAGAATAGCACAAACACTCTGGCTAGAATATTAAACAAGGTCTCTTCTCCCAAAGTAAGCCCCCCCCATTTTGATATAATTAAGTGGTCAACCTCGTGGTACGGGGAATACATCAGTTTAAAACAGGCAGTAGTCATATCTACAGTACTTACAACAACTGAATAATAAAATAGATTTTAGTCTTTGGAAGATGCATGGAAAGTATCTTGCTGCGCCGGTTGGAGGGGTTGGGTATTGGCGGGACTGTCTTTGAATGGTTTCGCTCCTACCTCTCCGACCGGTCGCAGTCTGTATTGGCAGGAGGGCAGAGGTCGACTTCTCGACGCCTCGCTTGCGG
>JANHFO010004806.1:174786-188090 GCA_032468095.1 Pareas carinatus | reverse complement strand
CTTGGAGGGATTGAGTCTGAGTCTATTGCACCCCATCCAGACCCGCACCGCCTCCAGACACCGGGACATAACCTCGATGGCATCGTTGGGGTGGCCTGGGGTGGAGATGTACAACCCTAAAACGCAGGGCCCCGCCCACCTGCCACTGTTCAGGCTGACCCACTCCATTCCTGAACAGGAACTGCTGGTTAACCAATGTAGACTCTATCTTTGTTTTATGGGATACACTAAAAAAAGGGGGGGGGTATTTTTCATTCCGCCAATGTTCCTGAGCATCTTTTACCATTAAAAAGATAGGAAAATATAATCATTTTTGCAATTGCTATTGATATAGCATTTTGTATGAGAATAATACAGTCCCTGGCTGCCTATGTACATGAACCGAGACCTCTTGTTTTAACAAGATAATTTATATTATTCATAATTTAAATGTGCACGAAGAAAATATCATTTGAGACAGCTTTGCTGTTTAAAACCCAATTATTATACCATATGGTATTTAAAAGAAATTAATGAGAATTGAACATTGTGTTAAAAACTCTATATCAGACATAGTTAGAATAATGGCATATACTGTACATAGCTTGAGAACTGGACACGGTGCCAAAATTAGACAGGTATGATTATAGAAATAATATATTATTGGGTGAATACAGTGAATCACCCTGCGTGAAGAACAGAATAAAAAAGTTGTTTTAAAAAGAGCAAAAAGTTTAATTTTTAAATGTACTGGATTATATTTTATTCTTCTTTTGTATATAAACACAAGATTGCTTGCAAATTTAATTCTAATATTAAGCATAATGATTCAATTTGATTTCGGGTGCATATTTCTGATACAATGAGAGAGTTATAAATTCCCCCATCATATTCATGTAGTGACAATTCCTTCTGAACATAATCGCATATCATAAGGTCTAATATTTATCACATCTAAAGATCTTGGAAAAGCTCACAGTGCAGCAGTATATACTAATCTTTTACTGCACTGAAAGAATATTCAGAAGAAATATTGTACATGAAAATGATAGGCAAATCCTGTGGCGACATTCCTCATCAAATATTATTTGTAACTCAAGTTCTTCTCTGAGGGAAGAATTGTATTCAGCCAATCCATGTAAGACCTTCTCCTCTTTCTAAAACTGATGTAAACATTTTGCTGCAAGAACAGTTATTTGCATTAATAGCCATCTGTTTGATTTTTCAAATAAATTTGTGGCTTCAGCTCATTGAAGCACATCAATTTACTTCAGTATTCCATTAGACAAATACATCATTAAAAGCATTACCGTTATTATTTAAAAAGACACTTTAGAAAGTAGTGCTTTAAAACATTCAGATTTTCACAACAAAATTTATTAGAAGAATAGTGGTTCTGAAAAGTCTAGCATCCAGTGAAAACTACCATACATATTACAGCTGGGAATGTGTTTCCAAAATGACATGGCCAAATACAAGAGGGTTATTTAACCCTTATACATGCACAATAGAATCAGCATTTTGACATACAATGAAAAGAGAGAGAGAGAGAGAACCACATGAATTAAAATTTTATAAGTACTTATCACATATATTAAGACACAGCTTATTAAGTCCAGTCAAAAAATCAGAACTGCATTAAAAATTAAATGTAGTGCAATCAAACCAAAAACCTTAATTTGTGATCATAAGTGCTCTACTACATAAAATGTTGATCATAGCAAGGAACAAAAAAAAAGTTCAAATCACACAGTACAAAAAATCTGTAAATAAATACAAGCTACAGTACAAGAGAAATATTAACTTATACAATTCCGTCAAACTGTAAACAGTATATTGAAATGAGGTCCATAGATTAAAAAGGGGGTTCCTGCTTTATTTTCCCATGACACTTATACTTTTAGAGGTCTGTAAAAATGCCATTTTTCCATATTATACACGCAGAGAACTTTCTAAAGTGTAAAAACATCAAATAAAAATGCAGAAGCATCATTAGTGTATAGTTACAGTGAAACTGATGCCAGTACAAGCAGCTGTAATTATGCTAATAGGTTACTCACACCAACTTTAATGTTCACCAATAGACCCATTATTAGAGTTGTGAAATGCCAATACATTCACAATCAATGCATGGCAACTAGAGGCGAAACACCTGAAAAGGGCTACAATTTGGAAGTGATCATACGTTTCACAATGTGTGTGCTCCTGCTGATTATTTGAAAAATTTACACACTTGCCATATTACGTCAACTTTGGCAGAAGGGTTACTAATAAACTCAAGCCTATCTGGCCCATTGGCTTCCATCACAGTGGCCAGTGCACAGAATTCCTAGAGACATTGCATAACTAGAATGTAGAGGTCAGACATCCAAGGGCCAGTGCTCAAGTTTATAAGTACCTATGATGAAGGAGAAACCACAGCTAGACTGAGAAGCTGCCCCTGCTCTAATTACAGAGGCGAGTAGGAATGTATTTGACATCAGCTGTGCTGGCTTGGTAGTGGCATTTTTAAATATTTTAAGATTACATATATAATATATATGTATATACCATAATACACATACTATATATAGACATTTCTTACAATACATAATTATCAGGAACCCCCCCCTGCGATCTTGCTCAGTAGTAATAACTGAATATACAGAATGCCACTACGTGTCTGAGGCACTGCGTGCTGGAGAGTAATATGCAGCTTTAAAATCCGTTTGGCTGAGTTATACCTGGATACCTGAACTGAGTTTAAATTGACATTCATCAAGGATGTGCTATTAGCACATTAAAAAAAAGCCAAAACAAAAAAAACCCCAAGAGTCACTGCTAGATTTAAGAATAGTGTACAAGTACCTGAATTGAATGAGGGTAGTGTGTAAACTGTCCCTGAGGGTTTTCAAACAGTGTGTGTACAAGCTGGAATCCTAAGCACAATAGTTTAAAACTTACACTGTGGACTGATAAAATACCAACATTTGACGACCGACTGAGTGGAGGTTAGAAAGTTATGAGCAAGCACTCAAAACATATTTATACATGTCAAAGCAGCAGTTAACTGCTATAAGCAAAATCCCATAGATGTCTACACCAAATGGGACTCAAGAGAAGTTGCCATCTGTCAGGTTTTTCCTTTGAGGCTAGGGCACACGACAGCCGCCACTGACCCTCTTTCCAACAACTAAATGTAGGATGCACCTAATTACAGACTAGCAATTCAAGATTAGATTTTTAATGAAGCATTTTCTCTATAACATATTAAGATCCCTTAAGATCACTAATGCTGGTATGCTACTCTAGTTTGTTTTTAAATTCTCCCTTCATTTAAGAAATATACCATTCAACAAGTTAATGGTATAACAAATATACCATCCAACAACTTAAACATTAAGATCCATTTTCAGTCCTCTGATGTAAAAGCATGTCAGTAAATTTATATTAAAATTTACATGGTAAAAAGGCTTGAATTTCAGTCAAAGATTCTAAATACTGCTCATTCCCTGAAGATAAAAAGGAGAAAAATTCCTACCCATTTCCCTAGTGATAAACTGTACTCTCAAACCAAGTTCCACACAATGTTTTACAAATATTCTTCATTTAGGAAACTTAACTTAGCCTCCCACATTTAGATCCCAAATTTTAAAATAGTCTATTGAAATGTAAAATATCAGACATGTATGCCTACAAGTTTCCTGAACATTATATAACTGAGTTATTTATTATCAACAGAAATCATCTGACCTAAAAGCAATAAATCTTTTGTGGACTGAAACTTTTTAACAGTACCTTAGGCTTGAAGACCAGATAAATTAAGACTAGAGTTGTAATAATACAAGTGCTGACAGGTCCTTTTCCTACTTTTCTTTTTGCTATTTTCTTCAAATCTGATTAGATAAGTATGTTAATGGTCTGTAAAGATTAATATATATTTTTATAAAAACTGTTAAGTTCTGTTAAATGTAGCACCAAATGTGGGATACATTAGAGACTGAGGTGGCACACCCATAACTTCAGAGTGGGAGAAGAAATATATTCATCATTTTTTTATAAACTTGTTACCCTCAGCTAGTTCTTATCAAGGATTCTTAATATATGCTGTACTAACATGAGAGAAAGATCTTGGAATCTTAGTAAAATAATCAATGGAAATGTTGTGATTAAGATGGTAATTTCTTGAAGAAAATATAATGAATGCTTTCAGGACATAATCCAATTAGAATACTTTTGTCCTATCAAGAATACTACTGATATACAAAAGATACAAAATCCAGTTATCCATCAGAGAAAGCATGCAATGGCTAATATTTTCTTACTATTGTATCTTGAGTATGGATCTTATGTCTATATAATATCATCTGCAAATGAAAGGAAGTAATAGTATGCCTTCTGTTTAAATTATAATTGCATAATTTTATATATTTAGCAGAAAACCTATTCATTGACTAAATTTCAACTCATGGCTTCTGTGATGTATTATCTAAAAGTGAAATATCCAAGAGCTGTATAATCAACTCTTTTAATTCCATTCCTTTTAGCTTCAAAGATCACTTCTGATTTAGTAATGATTCCTGATCAACTTGTTCCACATTCTTTCCTATGTGCTCAATTATCAGATAGTCAAATGTGAGGTGTTATAATAACTGATACTGCTACTGTATTGTCCTCCTTTGTGGTAAAAAGAAGCTAAAATTTGTTGGTAGGTTGAATGATGGAAAATAATTATCATGTCTCAAGCGAACCAGAATCTCTGCTATTGAGCCCATTTTTTTTTATTTCTTAAACTGCTTAGGAACTATTTGTGTTTTACAAGTTAATTTGGGAAACCAATGTCAAAATAATTTACCAATTATTCACCTATTACTCAGCAATTTTGTCCTATTAAGCAAATAGCTCTGTAAAGAGATCCTCTACAGTTAAAATACATGTAAATTATTAACCTGTTGTTTATTTACTGAGAAGTAAAACAGTAAGTGTGGATCAAAAATCTATAACTATCACTACCAAATGTAAAATACGAAGAAGCATGATAGAGTTTCTAAACAAAGTCTGACAACAAATGATAAAAATATCAAATGCAAGTAGCAAAATATGCAATCAGCAAATTCAAGTTATCAAAAGGAGAGGGAGTGAGCGAGAGGGAGTGAGAAAACAGAAATCTTTTGAAACTACAAGGAAGAAAGCAAAAGAGGTCTTAACTCAATTCTTCACATTACAAACTGTTCCTTTGAGTGCTGCCTGAATCTTTCAGGCAATCTTATTAGCACATTAATCTTTCCACCTTTGGACTGAAGGAGGTGACTGAACTTTCTAGACTTCTAGCAAAGTGCTTCTAAATAGTAAAAGAGAATGGTAAATGTGCTTCCCCATCTGCCTATGTGCCATAACTCTTTTCACCTCTAAAGAAACTCACAATATTTATAAGCATTTAATCCAAAATGTGTTGGATTAGAAGTTGTGACTAAATATTGTTATCTACTTAAAATCAAGTTCCCTCAACTGCTTATATTTGACAATATTCAAGATCAACTTACTACAAAGAAAACAATCCCATACTGCTCTCTTCTTTAAAAGACACATCGTATCCTTAAAACAATATTAGAAGTTATTCGGATTTGTTTCAAAACATAATTTAAGAATACATACAATTTAGCTTTCCTACGGGCAGTTGGGAGCAGTCTTGGAATTCACAAGAAATATTGATATATTCTTGATGCATTTGGAGGGATGCAAGTGTAGGATCTTTAAATGCTCCCAATTAATCAATTATGGAATTATTTTACTTGGATATTTAAAAGTAAGACTATAGCCCAAATCCTATCACTTGAATTTTTGATAACTAAGGTGAAAATGCCTGGGGAACTGGAAATGAGGTCCTAAAATGGCTGATAGAGAGGTAATTTGTTCATCAAATCTCCAGATTTATCAGGAAATAACGTTTATATTTTACAGGTCCAAGTAAAAAAACTGGTACATTTTCTACACACTGGGCTTGTTCCACAGAACTGTACAATAATTAACTCCACACTTGTACCCCTACAACACTAAGCCTTAGTCATCTGTATAACCTGCTGCAGCAAAAGGTCACCAACCAACATCTAAATTCCAGTACAATAGAAAACTTGATTTTAAACATTTTTTACACACACACACACACATACTCACATTCTCTCTCTCAAACCCACACACACACACAGTCATTAGTCTTCTGGACTGGGAGTAAAGGGAGAACTCACCTTCATACAGTGTCTCTAAAAGCAGAGGCTGCCATAAATGATGATCACAGTTTCTTTCTGTTGGGCAGGTGCAAACAACACCATCAACAGATATGCCATATTTCAAAAAAATAAGAATAATTCTGGTTCTAGATTTGGGAATACATGATAAAAATGCCCCGAATTTCCTCCTACAAACTTCATTTCTGAAGCATTGCACTTGGCTATTCCTTAACCTGCCATGAAAATCAGCAAAGAAAACAAGGCAAACATTTCTTGCACAAGTTTATAAGAATGTCCAATTATTAGAAATGGGAAACAAAGATTTTCTTACAAAGACAGAAGCAAACCACATTTTCCCACTTCAAACTATGGTCAGTTGGGATTTTGGTCATGCGAATGTCTGTTCAGCAGAAAATTGAACATGCTAATGAGTAAACGCTGATTCCATTTTTTCTACAGGCGAAATGCTTCCAAATACTACTCAAAGCTACACCAAAGGCGTCTATTAGAGCAGTCTGACTTTAATGGACCACTTAAGAGATCTAAAGCAAGATACAGCCACAGGATGAACCACCTTGGAAAAAACAAGTAAGATGAAATCTTATAACAAAAGTTTAACATTAAAAAGGTGCACCTGAATATTACAACTAAGTTTACAAAACCTACAATAAGATAAAATATAGATATATTTATATCTTTTGAATATTCAGCAGCGTTTTGTTTATTTTTGAGAGGCTTCTGAAATTTTAAAAAGGGACAACTAATTTTAAACATGCTTCACAAAACAATAATGGCTATTTTATATTGCAATTACCAAAGTAATGCAATTAGTGCTTTAAAAATAACCTACTTTTTCTTTTCTTTTTCTTTTTAAAAACAGAGACCTTTTGAGGAAATATGGTTGTTCCAAAGCTTCTAGGTTTTTTTTTTACCTGAATAGAAAGTGATCACAGATAATAAGTGTTACATTTCAAAGCTTTGTAGATAAGAATCTTACAATCTTCAGGTCCCAGGACTTAAATCTGAGAAAATTGTTTGGTTGTTTCATTTTCTAACCAAAGCAATAAGAATACACAACTATCACTATCTATTTACAGTTCTCAACCTATGATCTGAAATGACATACAATTAGTTCTCTTCTAAACTGCAGCATTAAAGGGTAGGCACACCATTTTTCTGCTGCACGATTGTCATCCACTTAATGATACAAATTGAAAATATTAAGTAAGTAAAATGAGCACACCAAATACAATAACAGATTTTACGGAACTCAATTCATACATCACTTAAATAAAAACAGTCACAAAAGGTTAAACCTCAGACAGCTAAAGTCTATGCAAGTGTTACACTTCTAGCTTGCAGCAAATCCTCTCCCACACTTTCAATAGCAGATGAAGCCACAAATTTAAAACAGTGCATTTTATTGCAATTTCCAGTGAAACTGGATTATATTGCGGAGTTTCTATACTACTACAGGGCTTTAAACAGATGTCTGTACTGAGATGGCATCTAGAAACAGCTAAGAAACTCTGCTTTTGAGTATGGAAATACATTAAGCAAATTTAAAAAAAAGTACATTAACAGTAGTACAAAGCATATATGGGCTAGAAGCCCAATCTCCCTCAAGAATAAGAAGTGCATATTTAACATGACAGCAATGGTGTGCCTAACCTCTGCTTCCCAGCAATCCACTGTATTCAATCAACAAATCAAGAAGGCCCACAATTAATTGCCCCAAATTCAAGCAGCAGTCCTGGGGTTATTTAGGCCATCTTCCTATGAATCAAAGCATCCACTTTCAGTCATCAGGACAAAAACTAACCATGAACAGTGCTTAATGCCATCTTACATACAAATCCCATTGCCTCTTTTGGTTGTGCAAAGCAGAATGGAGTCCTATCAATCTTTTGCACAGCTATGAGCAAATTGTCTTTCTTCCTGAAGAACCATTAAGTCTAAATTCAGTGAAGCTGCAGATCCAGAAAGCTTTACTTAAAACTTAAAATACAAGAATGAAAAGATGCTAACTAAAAAGACTGAATTGTGGATTAGGAGTGCTTCTGATGATCTACTTATGTATGTGCTACTCCACTATTAAATCAATAGTGGATAAAACAAAAACAAAATGTCAGGAGATGTAAGAACATTTCCTGTTACTGGCAACTTTAGTATTTAAAAAGGAAACACCCATTGGGTGTTCAACCCTGACAGCGTTATAGCTAGATAAGATGCTCAGCCTAAACCAGACCAGAATTATCTGATCATAGGTTTTATTAAAATTTGTAAAAATTTCTTCCCTGAACATTATAACATAGATCCTTCATTTATACAACTATTTAGTCAGACTACTGAGGTTGAAATATTTAGAAATTAGTGAATTTATGAGGGTTTTTGTTTGTTTGCCCAAGAATACAGTAAACCGTTATATGTATTTCTGACCCCCAGAAGGTATGTTTTAACTAGTTGTTGGAAACACACAGTTTAGTGAACTCGGGATCAAATCTACCAAAAGCATACTATTCACAAAAAACCATATTCTGGTTAAAATGAGGAATACCCTAGTGTATCATTCAGTGTACCCTGATTCTCCTAGAATACAAGGAGTTTGTTGAGATAAGGCTACATCCTCAAGCAGGCAAGTCTAAACCTCACCTTTATAAAAGAATGAATAAAATTACAATGAAAATAGTGTTCCAAAGAAAGTAACCAAAACATTTTGCAGGTAGTGTACGTATGTAAAGATCCCTCTGTCCCATTCCCACCCACCTCACCAGGTGAGCACTAAGCAGATTGCAAAGAATAAAAACAAAAACCTCCTGAATTTAAAGCAAAATGGCTCCTATTAGGCTCCATAACAAACCAGCCCCAAATCTCTGAATTCCAAAAGACCAATTATTATTTTAAAAAGTTCTTTCCAACCAACTGGATCCAAGGGAACAAAAAGAAAAAAATCTAAGTATAATCCAATCCAGTTTTGTTTTCAAAGTCTGGTATTAAGAGCTTACGAAAGGGATCATTATTATTATTATTATTATTTAAAAGGCCATATGAAAAAAGCAAACCCAGTAAAATAACTGAAAGTCCATGCAGGCTCAAGAGGCAAGCAGTCCACTTCCATGTCTGCATTTTTGTGAGGTAACTCAATTCTCTATAAAATATTAGAGAAACATGCAAAAGGCCAAAAAACAAAACAAAACAAAACACAAAAGGCTCTAAGCCATACTGAGCCAGAAAATTTACAAATATGCAACATTCAGAGCACCCTTTTCCCCTGTGCCCTCACAAGTCTCTGCTGAATTGCAATGGAACATGTTCTGCACCCGGTGACTGAAGAGGAGTTAGGTACACACGGCTGGAGTTGAACAATGCCACAGTGCTCACCCAGTTTATTATGTAATTGGCACTCTACAACATCCCTAATCATCCTTTGACTCATTTGCACTGTGTGCTGCCTCTCCCTGGGGATCTATCTCAAGCTTTACAGAGACATCCTGTCCCTCCGAACGCATTAATTTCATTTTTTTCTTTGGAGGGTTTTTCAAAGTGCCCAGCCTCTCTTTCACTTTATACTCCAGGGTGCTGTGGGGGATCCCATAAATACTCTGAGCTTTGGAAACGCTCATTTTCCCATTCATCACCACAGAAATCGCTTCCTCCAATATCTCACTGTTGTATTGTCTGTATCTGCCTCTTTTCTTCCGAGGTTGCTTAGAGCCAGAATCACCCTCCTGATCAGAGGTGGAATATGGCTGTCCAGAGGTAGATTGCTCAGCATCTGAGCCCCAGGAATCTGGTCCAGGATCCAGCAAGCTCCTCCTATTTTGTTTCGGAAGGATAGCCCTTAACTTTCTACTAAGCGCGCTCTCCGTTTGTGAACCCATTACCAAAGAGCTATAGCTATACTGGTCACCAGAACGGGATTCCCATGAAAGGTCCATGCCTCGAACTTGTGGTATCTTTAAATCCACAGGAGTTGGATGGCTCATGTCCTTTTTCCCATCCTGTTTAGTTTGAAGTGCCATTTTTTGAAAAGCAGAGTTTTCTGTAAGAAAAGGAAGGTCACTAATGTTGTGGAGTGCACCATTTCCCCTGAATTTCATTCGGGTAAAGTTAAATTCGTAGTGTGGTTTTGCCCAAGAAGCCTCCCTGGATAGTATCATGTGCTGTCCGTGATTCTGCAACCCAGATGGCCCATGGCTGGCAGCGGTAGCATGCTGGTTTCTGCTCAGCAGTTCTTCACTTATCTGCAGTGATCGAGCCAATGGAACTTTGAGAGATGTGGAGTGGCCAGACCCTTCCCTCGTTCCATCCTGCCAGCTTCTTGGGGGTACCCCATCACCACTCCGAAGTCCTTCTGCATGGTGCTGGCTGGGTCTCCCAGGTCGCCTAATTGGATGGAAGGAAACTGATGTGAGCAGGACTTGCACAGGTAGGGAGGAATGGGTGAGGGGGCCACTCCTTTATTAGAAGGCCTTGCTTGGGTAACATCACTTTTGTGGTTTTATTATTTTTTTAAAGTCTCAGCAGTCAGTTTTTTTAAAAAAAATGTTCAAAAAACAAAGAGAAGCTTTTTGGGCAAAGAAAAACGAAACCTGTCAGCTGGTCTTTGGTTGGGTTCACAAAATCTTGGAGTAGAAAAGACTTCGCGCAAGTGTCTGAAAATAGCATCTTAATTATATATTAGAAAGGAATAATCATCAGAGTCTATTCACGACTGTATTACTAGTGTGACGTTACCACTAAACAAGTACAGTAATAAAAGAGTAAGCCAAGTGACAAATTGCAGCAAGTTCAACACACACTCATACACACCAGTCATCTGCACTTTTTATAAAAGGTGAAAGCTCTGGACAATATGGATTCACACTATACATGCTAGTTGCTGCACCAAAACTGTTCAGCAGAACTCAAATCATTTTATTTTCCATTAAACACCAAAACAAAAATAATGAAGAGTTCACAAATTAAGTACTAATGTCCAGACTTCGTTTATTTTAAAAATTTGACACCATGAGTTACAACAGTATTAGTCTCATTTTTCTTTTTGTCAAGTCATGAAGAAATAGTTACTTTATTTCAGAACTACAGTATTCAGCAGTCTATGCATCTCCCAACTTTACTAGTTCAACATATTAGGAATTAATCTATTTTAATTTTATCCAGTTTAATCAGACTATTAAGACATGTAAATTGTTTACAGCGTATTCTAATAAATAGTCCCCAAAAACATATGTAACACATTCTTCTTTTGTTGTTCCATTAGGACAATCATAATGTAGGTTTTCCTATTTTACAATTAGAAAGATCTGAGAGCATGGAATGGACAAAGAGAGTACAGTACTTAAATTTTTTTAGGGATTCTAATCCTTTAGGCATCCCGTTTTCAATATTAGACTCCAAATGAAAATTTTGTTTTGATAACAGATCTTATTCATTGTTTCTGACCAAAACAGCCCCATGGTTTATATTTCTGATAGACATTTAACACACGTTGAATATTTCTACTAGTCTGATAATAGTGAATCATTGTCCAGACAACATTAATGAAGAAGACAAATGTTCAATGGCATTAAGCTTAACAGTACAAGCATAAATATAGACAAACAGTACTGTTAGACAACTCTTAATGCCAACTTCTTTACATAAGACACAGCAAAATATGCTGATCTTTAAAAGATGACCTTCAACTTTGCATGTGGTATGTAATTACAAATCACAGAAATGTATGCTAAATTGTTCAGAAAAGAAAAGGATATAGTGAGATATTCCTCTTTAAGAAACTTCAGGGTTTTAGGAATCTAGAGATCACAGGGCTAAATAAAGATTCCATGTAATGAGTGATTTAAATACTTTTTTTGCAATTAAAATCAGTGACTGTAAACAATGCTATTTTATGTAGAAGTCCAACTAATTATAACGACATATTTACATGGCTAAATTAAGCCTGAATTTAAAAAAAAATGTAATCTATTCTGACTCTTATATCTACTATAGCCCTTACAATGCCATCCGGTATCTCTTTACTTCTAAATAACTTCTATTAGCAGACATAGCTAAGAATTCAGTATTAACTGAACTTTCAAGAGACGTCTTTCCCAGTATAGAGTTAGAGCAGTATCATAAGTGCTTTTATTCAGTATTTTATTTTGAAAACATCCCCAATACAAGTAATTACAAATCTGCCTTGACCTATTGAACTGTAAAATAACTAGTGTGATGACAGTGATATGTTGTAAAAATTTCTCCTCTTTGCCCATATCTTAACAAATTTTGTACAATTCTTCACACATTAGTTTGCTTTGGCACCCTTGTCCAAACACTGTGTTCATTAATATTAAGCATTTTTGATTGGCTTCTGTTAAATTATTCAAACTATCAGCTATTATCATTTCAGTCTATTGAAAAATGAGCCTGGCTCAGTTATTCAACCAATCTCATGTGGTCTCTTATAAGAGTCTTCAGTGCTTTCAGAGCCCTATTAAACAAAGTTGATAGAACCATCAACAATATGGTTGTAGATAGCTGCTAAGCAGTCAAAGGCCTATCTTTCAGACTCAAAAGAATTATAGAGTTGAAAGGGACTAGAAGGATCCTTTCTATGCAATGTGCAATAAAACCAATTAACCTCTTATGAGAGGCGCTTTAACCTCACCAAACAAAAGTTTTCTATGGCAGTTAAACTAAGTGTTATATATTGTCTTTGGTATTGCACCTGGATAATGTATTATGATGAATAGTTACCACATTGTGTTCACTCTATATCACTGTTTGCCACACGAAAACTTTGTAGTAGCCATACTAATTGTGAAAAGGAGTATCCATTAGTCCAAAGATTATGGCAGGAAACTTAACTGAAGATCCTCTAAAAATTGCAGCAGGCCCTCTAAGCACAGTTGATATGCAGGCAAAAAAACTCTCTATAAATGATCTATACAGAAAATTCTTGACTTAAGACCACAATTAGGACCAGAATTTCTTGTTTCTAAACAAGGCGATTATTAAATGAGTCATGCCACATTTTATGACCTTTTTAGCCATGGTTGTTAACCAAAACTACAGTTGTTAAGTAAATCACATGATTGTTAAGTGAATCATGCAGTTGTTAAATGAATCTGGCTT
>JANHFO010004806.1:122957-140912 GCA_032468095.1 Pareas carinatus | reverse complement strand
GTTTTCTGTACACCGCCCTGAGTCCTTCGGGAGAAGGGCGATATATAAGTCTAAACAAACAAACAAACAAACAAACATGCACCTATACACACATATCCATGCTCTTTCTCCAACAAATTTAAGACAGCCACTCCAGCTACATTGCTATCTATTTTTTATTTTATTGGTTCCCCCCCCCAGTTCTTTTTATTCTACTGTAAAAAGAGCAGCCACTCCCTTTGATTTGGAACTAGTAAGGTAATTGCTCTCTGAAAGTGCTCTGAATTTTTCCCATGGAGTCTTTAGAATGGACAGAAGAACAGCAAAGGACACAAGAAAATCTTGAATAGATGATCTTACTTAATGAATTTGAATGTATGTAGAGGCAGAATAAAATAATTAATAACAGTAATTAACATTCATTATTAATCATAATATCTGATAATTAATTTCACAAGAGTGAAAAACCTCAGTGCAAAGAATACTTGAGTTGCATTAGCAGGTGATTCAGATTCTCCTCCAAGGCCCAATAAAAATGCTATTTAGCTGTAAGTCAGTAGATTTTACATAGCAACAAATTACTTTGAGTGTGTCCTAAAATGCCGTTAAAATATCTAGCATGCTAAATAGTGTAAAACTCATCAGATATGTATAATAACCCATCAAAGTCTTAATCAACTACTCCTGTTAAATGCCTACTTAGGACTAGGAAAAGATAGTGGTTATTTTCTTTTGTAAATATTTTTTTTATTTTCAACATTAACTGAACATACAGAGAGAAAAGATGAAGAGAGAAAAAAACAAAAAAGAAAAAAGAAATAAAATCAGAATAATCAAATAACACAACTATTTCATTTTTCCTGCCCTCTTCCTTCTTCTTCCTCTTTCCTGCGGTTCTTCTTCTCTTCTGCCTCCTGTTCCTCTTCTTCTTCTTAAATCTTCCTTCATCTTAATTTAGATCCAGTCTCTTTTTCAAATTAAAAGTCTAATTTTTATAAATCGCACTTTTTATATCCATTCCATACTCACAATGTTACCATATTCAACTTACTAATTATCAAAAATTTCCCCTTTTTCAAATTCATTAATTTACTTTTTTTCCCTCCAGATCATTTTGTTTTATACATTTCAGATCTATAATGAATCCAACTACTGATCAATATCCTCAGTCTCATTTCAGGTAAACCCCTTATTACAATTCTATAAAGCATACATTAATAATAATCAATATGTTAAGCATAATTTCAGATAGACCACTTATTAACATTCTATAACCCACACAGTTAATAAGAAATTCTTAATTTGAAATATACAATCCATAGTAATATCTATATCTATATTATTCTTTACCATATAAACTTTTTTCAATTTATCATTTTGAGAACCTTCTCAATTTCTCACTTTGATTACTAATTTTTGTAAGTATTATATTAATTCAGCTAAGCCACTTGTTATAGTTCTATAATACATACATTTATAATGATGAATATATTAAACATAATTTCACATAAACCACTTGTTATAATTTCTATATAACACATAATTAATAAAAGAAAAAGCTCCTAGTTTAATATGTAATCCATAATAATATCTGTCTCTATTCCCTTATTTAAAAAAGCACTTTTTTCCATTTATTATTTTAAGCGTCTTCTCAATTTCTTAATTTAGTTTCTAATTTTATTTAAGTGTTATATTGTTTATATATATATATATTTCAAGCCTCTAATAAAATATCTTAAACAACTTATTGCAATTCTATGAAACATACATTTGTAATAATCAATGTATTGAACCTAATTTCAGTAAGACATATTTAATAAAAATCCCTTCATCATTACCAACACCACCAACCTTTCACTATTCTTATACCACCATTTTACCCTATACCTCTCCTAGTAGCTATCTCTTCTAACACTTCTTTAAACCAGTTCTCTTTTGTTTTAATAAATATTTCTACCTACAGGTTCTCTTTGATATGAAAACAAGAGGCATTCTTTTTCAGTCTTTAAAATAATAAAACGCATTTCTAATAGAATAATAGATATGCTAAAAAAAATTGAAACCGCGTACAGTCATCTTTAGGCATCCTTGGTACAATTTCATAAGGCTCTGCAACATTGCCTTTCATTTTTTGACATTTCTTCCCACAAGAATGTCAAAAATGCAAAGTATTAATTTTAAGAATATATAGAATGACTCCCTGAACCTGAATGTTCTACATTTAAACCTGATAGAAGCATTTTATGGAGAACGCTTCTTCAGAAAAACTGCCTTGAGGAAATCACAATTTGAATATTTCACAACTTTTATATCGTTGTACAGTATCTTGAAATATGTACTTAACCTATCCAGAAAAGTGAGATATTTCACTGCATTGCCATATTACATGGCATTTTGAATGATAATTGGAAATGTACGTGGTTTCCGTAATAGTACAATATTTATATACTATAAAATTGACTGAAGAAGGAAAAAATGGTCACATAACAGGAAAAGTTCTGGCCAGTAAGGCAGCAACTCCATTCCATCTTTAAAGCTACTTTTCCTGCTGCATCTTTCTCCCATAAAATAGTGCTCTGCCTCAGATACTAAAAAATAATTTGTTCAAAATAATATGGAGGTTTACAGCTATTGGGAAACTCCCTGGATTCACTGTAACAAAAGAAAATTGAGCTACCAACCATGAAAATACTAGAAATACTCTTAAAATTTTCCACTTTTGTAAAAAAAAATCACTATGTCCTTTTACTGCAGGTTACATTAGGCAAGGGTTTGTTCACTTTTTCACTGGCGAACAACCATAATCCTTCACAAATTTTGTCTTAGTTTATTTCTTATAATTTATTTTCTAGGTAATCTAAACTCTGTCACATTGAACATTTGCAGACTGCTTTCTTTATCATGGTCAAAGATATCAAATGTATTATTTCACCCACTTATCACATGAAGGAACAAACTGTGGTGAGTAATATCTTCTGTCATATACTTTCAACACAATATTTTGTCTCCTAACACAGTGGCCCCCAACCTTTTGGGCACCAGGGGCCGATTCCATGGAGGAAGGCTTTTCTGGGCCTGGTTTTGTGTGCTGCCATTCTGCGAATGGGGCTTGGCTTGTTTGGACGGCCTGGTTGCTGGTGTGCCGCGGACAGCTGCCTGTCCTAACAGATCTTGCAGATATTGGCCATATTTGGCACAGTATCATGAAAAGAGCCAATCTCATCTGTCACAACATAATTCTGAAATAATGTAGTCTGAATTTATTATGGAACGAGGATCTGGCTACAGTGGTTCATGTCCTTATTTGTAACCAGTTAGATTACTGCAACACACTATATGAGGCTGCCTTTAAAGACCACCGGGAAGCTTCAGTTGGTGCATAATGAAATGTAACAAGGTACTCATGGTATGAACTGTTGGGCACATATTATACCTATCCTCTAGCACTGCAATGGCTGCCTATTATCTCCCGAGTACAATTTGAAAAGCTGGTCTTAAACTATAAAACCCTTTATGGCTTAGGACCTGTTTATCTGCAACTTCCCCATTAGAGTTGGCCTGATTATTTTTGATCCTGCTGGAATTGTCCCCGAACTCCAGATCATGAGTGACACTGTTTTTTGGTAATGGGCCCATCTTCTAGAATGGCCTCCTGTTGGACCTTCATCTGTCCCCAACTTGTCTGTTTTCCAGAAAAAGTTGAAGACTAGTCTGTTTCCAGAATGCCCGTGCTCACCTATATTGTGCTAGGCTTTATTTGCCTTATCTTGAAGTAGTTTTGTTATTTTAAAAGATTTTTACAAGATTTTATTATTTGTATAAATACCATATTACATCGATTATAAGACACAGGGTTTTTTGGATTTTGGTATCCCAGGGTACATCTTATATCGATGTTCTTACCAGGGTAAAGGGTATGACTTGGCTTTTTCGGCAGGCTTGAGATTATTGAGCATGCATGGTGTATGATTGTTGTTTTTCTGTTTATTTTTAGCTATTCTTACTTATAATTTAAATCTATTTATTCTTTGTTATCTATGTAAGTTTTTTATATTGTTTATTGTAAGCCGTCCTGAGTCTATGGAGAGGGACGGTATATAAATACAAATAAATAAATAAATAAATAAGTATGCTTGTTTGCTGTAGAGGGGAGGAGACTTGTGGGGTTCTCCTCCCAACCTGGGGTGGACAGCTGGGGCACGGGGCTTGCCCGACAGCTCCCAGGGTCCCGGCAAAACAGCCAGAGCCAGCTGCGGGTCTCTAACCGGCGCTTCCCGCTCATCCTCGTCGCCTCCTGGGTTTCGTCAGCCTACATGCCAGCCCTCTGACCTCCATAGCCTTCCGATCTGCCGCACATCTCGCTGGCTCAGCTGCCAGAATGTGAAAAGGGAAGGCAGGGCAGGGCGAGGAAGAGCCTACCACCCGAGCGGCTTTCTGGGGAGGGCCCAACGGCCATCCCAATCCAGGAGACATGCATGCAACGGCCCCGTGGCTGGCTGTTTTGCAGGGACCCTGGGAAGACGTTGGTGTAGCAGCCTTCCACGTTCTCTTAAAGCCATTGTTAGGGAACTTAAAGCTTGTTCTGTCTAAAATGTTCAACTGAGAGGCTTCCCTCCCCACACCGCTGCCGAACAGCTGTGCTGTCAGGCAAGCCCGGCACCCCAGTTGTCCGCCCCAGCTTAGGGACCCCCCCTGGGTCTCCTCTGTCCCCTTCCCCGCTACACTGCATTTAAAGGAAAACCTGTTTCTATTTCTAACTTAGAAAAATAAGGGGACGTCTTATAATCGATGTAATACGGTAACTCAAAGCAACAAAATGTACTTGGTGCTTCTTCCTCCTCCTGTTTTTCCTAGGACAATCTTGTGAGGTGAAGTGAGCTAAGAGAGAATGACTGACCCAGTCACCCGGCTGGCTTTCATACCTAAAAGGGGACTAGAACTCGTAGCCTGATTTCTAGCCTGGTGCCTTAGCTATTCGTTCAAAATGACTCTTTATTTATTTTTTAATTGTATTTCTTTGTCTCATAAGCCAAGTCTTGTGATTCTGGCAGCATACAAATTTCATACATACATGCATACATACATTTTTGAAACGAAACATTGCTTCCAGTTAAGATTCTGCCCACAGCTAAAAAAATTACATTGGATAATCATGGGGATGCTAAGCTGGTCAAATAGTTTACCAAAAGTATATTTTATCATTGCCCAAAAGTTGATAATCTTTGATTAATACAGGTAGTCAACTTACAACCACAATTGGAAACTGAATTTCTTTGTACTTTCAGGCCATTCACTGGTACTTTGTTGCTGTAGTTTAGTTAAAGGCATAAAATGTAGAAGTATTTATTCATTCCTCAGTCCATTAAAAAGCAAATTGGTGTCCTCATGCAAAGTCTGATACAGGATCCAAGATTGAAGAAGACACAGACAGGCCATAAGGGTGAGAAGAGGATTTTTTTTTATGTATCTCTTGTTTCATTCCAAGTTGAATAAAATCTTTAGTTTCATTCATGGGTTTACAGAAATTTGTTTATAATTGGGTGGGGGACATGATACTGCATATTACGGGACCTTGGTTGAAAACGCTAGATTTTGAGCAGAACTATGACTGGTGCATAATCCATATGAAGTACCAAGATCATGAAGAACCCAAGTATTATCTTCAGAAATACAGCAGAAAAACAGGAGATTTTCTTTCAAAGCTTTCATTTGATACATGCCTCCTTTAATTTTCTCTTTGGTATTCATTATCAACTTTATTGAAGTAATAAGAAACAGATGTAATGAAAGAGAAATTCTCATGAAATAGGAATGGGCTGCTGAATAATAGACAAATGAATTCTCAGTTTCTTTTTCATAGTTGAATTAGTAATCTAATCAAGTCATTCCCATGAGCATCAATACTAAGAACAAGCTATATGGAAACACAGCAATGTTGTTTCATCTTTAGTTGGTAGTACAGAGACACAGCACTTGAAAGTACATTGATTTGAGGCAAGTTGATCTTGAGTAGGATTTTAAAAATACCGTAGCCCAGCATTATACAAAATAGCAAAGAATTATACAGTTGTCACCTGCCAAACTCAATCACTGCAGGGAACCAGTCTCTAGGTTCTTAATTTCTGTAGTCCACTCAGCCTTCTTCACTGTCCTGCATAGTTGGAGCAAAGAAAACTAACAGTTCTATCTTTAAGACAGCAGGGAGAGAGATTGGGCCCACAGACATGCTCAAGGAATCTCTAAACCAAGTGCAGGTAATGTCAATGTTTTTTCCCTCTAAGATACATTTCAGTCAATACAGTATTTGTCTTTCTATGTGAGTTAAATAGTTAGATATTTGTTTTTAATGACCAGCTGGTTTTTACATTATCCTCCTCTGACTTGAAGATATCAAAGGTTCACAGCAGGATGTTTATAATAATTAAAATTAATTTCCACCTATTTCTTCATAGGAAATATTTCAAATAACTTTAAAAGTATACTATAATACTATTTATGATTTTATCTTATGATTTATGATTTATCACTTTGTTGTCTGTATCCTGGGAGCTTATGCATTGGAGACAGATTCCTTCTGTGTCCAATTACACTTGGTAAATAACGAATTCCATTCCATTCCATTCCATTCAGTCAAAACAGTTGCACCAATCTCGATTTCTCAATTACTATGGAAAATGATGTTAAACTATGCCAAGATAGACTACTTACCAATGTCTCAAATGTAAATAGAAACTACTTCTTCAACAAAATTGAATTGGTACAATTCAGCACAATACAAATATTACATTTATTTCAGTCAAAATCCTGTACTCCAAAAAGCCTGATTATTCTAAAAATGATAAGAAAATGTATTTTTGGCAACCAGTGACATTTCAAATCAAAGAATGGTATTCAAATTCCCACTACTTTAAAATCTGAAATGCATTTGGATCTTTTCCCTCAATAAATAAATGAGTGTAACATTTTATTCATATCTAATTTTATGAAGTTCTGTGAAAAACAGATTATGTTTTAAGTTATACTTATGCAAAAATATTGACAATTCAAAAAGGTTTCAAAGCTTTCAGGCACCACTATATGCTCGAAAGGATTGTATTCATGTCTGTTTATAAATAAGGCTACTCCTATAGCTTCGAACTGAATAAACTATAAATCTCAAGATAATCAGTTTGTTTCCTTTCTCCACTTGCAAGGCCTGTACAGGGTTTCTTGAACCTTTCCACCCACAGCCATATTATTCATTAACTGCTATCTGTCACTCCCCTCATACATACTAGAATTTTTAAGCAACTCCTTGGACCTTTGGAAGTGACAAAGTTCACACCAACTATTATCCTGAAAAGAATCAAAACTTATCCTGGAAAGAGAACAAAGGCAATTCTAATCCCCTCGTGAAAATGCCACAACTAGTAACCAAGAAATTTGAATTCGGTGTCAAGAGTTTATTTTTAAACAGGAAATACTATTTCTTGCCTGTGATTTCTATACAAAGAGAGTTTGCTGTGACAAATATAAGTAGATAACAGCAAAACAGAATTCAAAGCTAAAGGGGTTAGACTGTTGAGGTAGACTACAGAAACTTTAAGTGGTTAATACAGCCTTATTTCCTTAAGATTGTTATGGCAGCACATCAAGAAAGTAAAACGAAATTCAGATTGGTATGGACCTGGATCCCATTCTGTCTCATTCTGTGGATAGAACACTAATAAGGTTCAGTCCACATTTAAAATTAAAAAACCTCTTTTCTTCCAAGTTCCACCCATCTTTGCTCAACTGTTAGCTTTTCCTGCCAATTGGAAAAGAAATTTGGAGCTCTGCTGCTTAGCTTAGTAGAACCCAACATTCAAATATAACAAGAAGCTAGTGAATGAAGAGAAAAACCTGTTTTTCTGTTAACAGCCTGTTAGGGAACGGCAGACAAGCAGCTTGTAAGAGAAGTTATGCATGGAAATACTCAATGGGTTAATTTGATTTTCTACACCTGATATAATAAAAAAAATGGGAATTCCAATTTCAATTCAGCAGTGCACACAATACAAATATGTGTAGGAATCTTTCCAAATCTTACACTCTTCAAATATGTTGACATAATACAGCCATTGATTACACTACTTCGGAAATATCAGACTAGAGGAAAAGCAAACTAAAAAATATGCTGCATATTGTAGTACTACAGATTTTTATTTTAGGAACGACCACTACCTGTGGCTTCTTGTGTGTTCAAAAGAAACTTAACTGTAGAGAAGATTCTCAGCTCCTCAGGATAGAACTACCACAATGTTGCTAAAAAAACCACCAGTATTTTATGGAACTACACCGCAATGGGTCAAAATGTACAAATAAAAAGAATTTCAGGATATCAGAAAGTCTCAGAAATGGCCTCTTCTTCTATAGGGCCAAGTGACAACTTCTATTTAGAGTATTTGAAGGCAATGTTGATCTGGTGGATTGTACAAGATACAGTCCTATTTAACCCTCGTCATTTCCCGCCTGGACTACTGCAATGCTCTCTACATGGGGCTCCCCTTGGTTCGCACCCAGAGACTTCAACTGGTCCAGAATGCGGCCGCATAGGGGATTATGGGGACGAGAAGTCGCTCCCATATCACTCCCCTTCTGTGTGAGCTGCACTGGCTCCCGGTGGTCTCTCGGGTGCACTTCAAGGTTATGGTGACATATTTTAAAGCCCTCCATGGCTTAAGATCTGGTTACCTACAGGAACGCCTATTACCACCTATCGCCTCCCAACATCCAGTGCGCTCCCACAGAGAGGGCCTCACCTGGGTGCCGTCAGTCAAACAATGCCGACTGGCAACAACCAGAGGGAAAGTCTTCTCTATGGCTGCCCCTACCATGTGAAACGAACTCCCCCCGGAGATACGTGCGATCCCTAACCTCCTTGCATTCTGCTGTGCCCTTAAGACCTACTTATTTATTCAGGCTGAATTGTCCTAATAGCTCACTTTCCCCTTTCTGGGTTAGTTTTATTAATCTGTTCTGGGTTGAGAGTTTCAAATTTTAAGGAGTTTTTAGAATTTTATATTCAGCTTGTTATTTATATGTATTTTAATTGTTTCTAATTTTTGCATGGGTATTTTAATCGGCTGTTCACCGCCCTGAGTCCTTCAGGAGGGAAGCGGTATATAAATCAAATCAAATCAAATCAAATCAAATCAAATCAAATTCTGCATTTTTTCTCTTATATTCCCATCTCCTAGAGTCAAAAGCTTATGGCGGAGATGTCAGAGGAACTACTGCTGTATGTTTTTTCCAAATTTTTGCTTGTATCTACATATAATTCTCTGAAATCTTATAGTGAAGCCTATATACTTGACTCTTTCAACCTTCAAGATTGCATGTGATGTTGTAATCACTTGTCTGTCTACCTAAGACTCTGTTTCTGATTAGGACCTACATGGACAAACAAATTACTTGGTTTCCTCTGCCAAGCCTTTACTTATTGATTAACAGATATGTTTTTAATGACACCTATGATGCAAAAGGTGTAGAGCACAATCTTCAGCCTCCTTGGATCTGGCCTGTAGTGCCGCCCTAGAGGCACTCCCCTGGGGTGGTGGCAGCTACGGTAGGGGGATGAGGGGAGATGGTCATAGGGGTGGCAGAGAAGTGGCGGTGGGGTGAAAGGGGGGCAGCGGCTGCAGCACGGGGTGGTGGTGGATGTGAGGGTGGTGTGAGTGATGGCTGTTGTGGGGGGGCAGTGGCCTCAGGGGATGAGGCAGCCATGAGCAGGGCTGGCGGTAACCATGGGGAGGTCTGCTGCAGGGGGAGGTGACCTATGGCAGCTGCGGTGGCAGCAGCAGCCCTCAGTGAAATTGAGTATACATTATACTCAGTGAAATTGAGTATAGAGTATACATTTTAATTATTTCACTTATTTCATTCTGCATGAAGGCATCTAAATCCAAAACAGTTCATGATCATCATCATAATTTGTCAAAATGCTCAGTTTTAGTTTATTTACTTTTAAATTTGGATTTAGGCCATATTTCTCTTTTAAGACAAAGTTGGGAAGATGAGGGTTAGCATAATCTTAATTTAATTCATTGTTATATAGTGCAATGGGGGTGAGCAGAAAAGATATCCTTTTTTCTAGTGATGTGTATAAGAGTTGCATTAAATTAAGTAGAACTGTCACATAAATTATCTTCTGTTAGACGTTTGAATCTGAAAACACACGGGTGAGTGAAGGACATGGTTAATTACATAATAGAAAGAAATTCTGAATTTGCTTTAAGATATGGTATGCTGTGAGAATAATGGCTTTCACCTTCTGTTCAATCTGCTGCAGAACATTTTAAATTTGGCTAAAATCCTGAAGCACAGAGAGAATCATTTAAATAATTGTGGTGTCTGGAGAGATCAGAACATTAATGAATAGATTAAATGTAATGAGGGTAAATAAGCTGTTTAAGATTATGCATTAATGGTACTGCATTTACAAATGGGCATGTGTTTGATATTCACTTGCCAGTTTCTTCTGTACTTTAGCAGTCTGGTCCAACATTTTGTTTCAGAGCAGTAGAAATTATTGATGTTTAGGAAAATGTCTTTGAGCCCATGCAATAAACATCTTAAAGCTGGAATAATTCATAGTGTGGAATAAGGATGCTCAAGTGCATGGTTATTCACCTTATATGAAGCCTCCATAAGCTTTTCAAATAAAGCTAATGCTTGAAATAAAGTTGAAGGTAGCTCCCAAAGTAACCTTTATAACTGTTTTTTTTGGTTCTCCTGTCCTTCAAAGGCCGTCAGTTTGCTATGAATCATCAGATTTAGTGTGCCGTGGACCAGTTCAGCCCCTTTAGATTCTACTTTTCTTCCATAGTCCAGAGGAGCTGGCTTATTTTTGACTCTTTTACACAATGGATAGTTAAACCATAAGCTTTGCTTCCTTCATTGTGATAACTAACAACTAGGGTGGTTTTAAAAAAGGGATTAGACAAATGCAGAAAAAGTCAGTATATTGACAACTATTTGTCTCATTGACTAGGTGAGGACTGCATCAAAGGAAACTAATTTAAATATCAGCTGCTGGGTACTAATTTTAGGGAATGTTTATTTCAAATACCATTAATTAAATTGACAGCAAAGAAGTTTTACAAGCTAACAAAGAAAGAAAGGGAGTCTCGGATGGCCATTTTTAGCTTATTAGCTTTCATCAGCTAGGCATCATACCCTTGATGGGATTAATATCTGGGCTGGATGACATGTGAGGCTAATGTCTTAGCCACTAAGCCACAGGTTCTCTTTCTCTTTTTTGGCTTGTACCAGAGGATATATCAATCTTTTGAATGAGACCAGGCACCTGTTTTTTTTCTAATTGCAGAATGGAGCAAATTGCCTTTCTATTCCAGACTAGTGGCCTTAACAGGCAATTGCTAGGCAACACACTTTTTATAGACAGCAAAGAAATTTTACAAGCTGACAAAGAACCTGTGGCTTAGTGGCTAAGACATTATTTATTTATTTATTTATTATTAATTTAATTTATATATCGCCCATTTCCATGCAACGGACTCAGGGCGATTCACAGCCAACAATTTATTTATTTATTTATTTATTTATTTATTTATTTATTTATTTATTTATTTATTTATATTAGTATTTATATTCCGCCCTTCTCCCCAAGGGGACTCAGGGCGGCTTACAGGCAACGTTAAAATACAGATAAAACAATGCAATGCAAAAATCTATAGAATTAAAACAAAATTAAAAGCAAATATTATAAAGTGGCAATATCAAAATAACAAATTCTTAAAACCAATTTAAAATCTAATTCATTAAAAACGGGAATGGAGGAGGGGGGCAGAGCTAGGCAAGACCTGCCAGAACATATCTTAAGATATGTCTTAAGAGCACGGCGGAAAACACGGAGGTCAGAATCCTTCGAATATCTACGGTGAGATCATTCCAGAGGGTGGGAGCGGCCACAGAGAAGGCTCGCCCCCTGGGGGTCGCCAGCCTGCATTGTCTGGCTGATGGCACCCTGAGGAGGCCCTCTATTTTATATTTATTTATTCAATTTAGATGCCACCCTGATAAGGCAACTCTGGGTGAGTTCCTAAATGTGATATTGAATAACAGAGTCCAACCCACTGCTCAGGCAGGAAACTATACCATTTCAGGCAAATGTTTGTCCAATCTCTTCTTAAGTTTCTAGAACAATAGAGATGTATAGGCAAGTGTGATGCCCGAAAATGGTTTTGTTTCTGTGTAACATAGAGCACTGAAGCAACGTTTTTCTTCAGATGAATCATAGCCAGCTCATCATGTTTTGAATGGAGCTATTTTGTTATAAATTTATAGCAAATATATATCTGTGCATGCAGGGGTATTAAACAGCATACTTTTTCATAGGGAAGTGCAGGCAATATAAATTACAGAGCTATAGTCCAAATATCTAAGAGCATGAATCTTCGTTTGAAAGGAAAAATATTTACACACAATAGGAGAAAACAAGGCCTAAGTGACAGAAGGTTTATCAGCAGTACAAGCACTAACAGTGAACTAAAAATTGGAATTGTTGCAAGTACCTTTTTAAAAATAATATGATACATTTAGTCTCCTCTTTCTTAATCACCCTCATCTTCTTCCTCTGACCCTATTCCATTTTGTCTACATTCTTCTTAATATAGCTTTGTTCTTGCACTAGTAAACAAATCTCAGGGCTACAATTTTCAACAATTACTTAAGAAGTAGGAATACATTTGGTCAAGAATGAATTTTGTGGGCCTGGAAGATACATTTGGAATTTTGAATATGCCTCTTACAAAATGCTAGGGAATCTTGCTAATTCATGAAATCCACAATGCATCAACTTACCAGAACATAATCCTCTCCCTTGTCCCTTCTCCCACAGGACATTCCATAGTATCTCTGCTTAGCTTTGTCCTATTTATGGTGGGCAGGTACACTTACAAACAAAACTCTGGATTGCAATCACCTATCGGTTGTACTTTCTAAGAACGTATATGGGGACCATAACATTCTTGGAAATAAAGAGGATAATACAGGGGAGGGCATTGTGCCACGTTTCTATCTGAATTTATGTCACAATTTGTAGAATAAGGTTAAGCAATTTAACCAAGATACACTGTATTTATTTGACAGCTTTACGCCTAACTAAACTGCAAGAAACAAATGGTGAATTTCCTAGTTCTTACTTTCTATTATTTTTATAGGATTACTTTACAGATAAGAATTTGTGATTTGGCATATATTCAGGGATAGCAATGGTGGGTTGAGGATGACTGCTCTTGCAGAGCTGATGACCACTGTGAAAAGGGGAGGCAGTGAATGGATGTCTTCCTGAATAGTCCTCTCTGGATCAAGGAGAAAACAAGGATCACTCCACCAGTTTTCTCCATAAAAAATATCTTATGAGATCATGAAATAATGATCTCTGGTGGTCTGAAAGCTGAGGGAGGCGGGAAATCATCTTGCTTAAGCCATAGTTTGGTGCCTTCAAAGGGACACTGAATTTCTCTACTTCCTCTCTTAGCTACTTTAGGAAGCTACTTATTATTGAACTTCTAAAGGGCAGGTTGTGTTATGCCATGAGAGTCTTTCTATTTTTAAAGAAAAAAGTTCTATATAAACTGAAGTTTGTCTTAAAAAAGAAAAACTAATTTTTGGAAAACAGCAAAAGGGGGACTAGAATGTTGATTTTGGAAGTTTAAGAGACTTGAAAGAACATCTTATAAAAGAATATATTAAGATTTTTAAATGAATTATAACAAAATTTCACATGAGAAAGTCTTGTTGATTGGAAAATAAAGAGGAAGAGGGAACCTGAAGTTTGACTAGAGGGAACCAGAGAGAACAAAACATTACAGGTGAAGAGATCCATTAATAGAGGGACGGGGCTTGTTTTTAGAATTCTACAGCCATTCTTTGAGCATTTTCTCTGATTTTTCTTTCTTCTCCTGTAATTCAGCTTCTCGTAGTGTTTCTTTTTCTTTTTCTTCTTTCTTTTTTTGAAGATCTTCAGTGTTCTTTTTCTTCAGCCACTCCTTATATATTTCTTTTGCTTTTTCCTTCAGCTATATTTACTCAAGCTCTTTTATTTGCTTTTCTCTCATTTCTTTCTTGAGCCTCCATTGTCTTTCCTTTTTTTTCTCTTCATCTTTTCTCTGGGCTCACTCTTAGTTCTTTCTCTTCAGCAATTCATTTTTTTCTTTCTGGTTCTTGTTTTCCCTTTGTTTTTTCCATTTGCTGATTCATTTCCTCCAAAGCTTTTGCTTGTAAATGAGCATATAGTTCTCTCTCTTTGCAAAAGAACCATTCTACCCATGGTGAAAGATTAGTATGAGCAGGTGAATGATTTTGTTTATTTGTATCCGTAACCTGTTTCAGACTATGGTGGTGTTTCATCTTCTGAGGGATGCTCGATTCCCTGCTAGTTGCTGTTGTTGTTGGTTCCCCCCTATCCCCCCTGGTGAAAATCTGACAACTCTGGATGGAAACTGTCAGAGATTAGGGAGAAAGTAGACTTGCTGGCCCCGTCAGAACTAGCAGTGAAAGAATAGTCTCCCAACTGCTTTTGAGGGGTTCGGAAGTAGGTGTGGTGGTGAAGCGGATGGAGCAGCAGGTGAAGTATGAAGTCTCCTCAGACCTCCCTCTCCTGCCCCCTACTCCAAATAACACCTGGCTCCCCCCTCCCTGCTCATAGCTACCACCTCAACCCCTCCCGCTGCCATCTCTATCCACTATGTCCCAGCCTCTGCGCTGCCCCTTCCCTTTCAATGGTCCATGTTGAAAGAATGCAACTCCTCATGAAAGAAAGTGACTTCCCATGAAGAAGTCACACCAGGAGTGAGGTTGGCTGGGCTGCAAGCTCTGGGGCTCAGAATATGCACCTTTTTGGCAGCAGCTGATAGGCGCTTCCAGAAACACTTCCAATAGCTCCAGTCAGCTGTAGTTAAAAGTGAGAAAATTCTGAGCCCCAGAGCTTGTATCCCAGCCGACTTTGCTCCAGGCAAGTGCCTCACTGTCTCTGCCATTCCCGGGAGCAGGAACCATCCAACTATAAAAATGCAAATAATGTCCAGATATTTTTTCGGCCCACCAAACTTTTCTCGCAGAACACCAGTAGTCGACAGACCACAGGTTGGTGACCACTGCTTTAAAGGACATTTGAGAAGTATTTTAGCTGCCTTTGCTTCTGAAGCAGCTCTGATCTTATTTGTTTAGAATTTGCTTCAAATGAAGAAGTCCATCTTTTCTGTTTCTGAACTTTTTTTTCTTGGTCAGTAAAAGAAGTACTTGCTCCTTAGCTACTTCAAAGACAAAATATTTGAAGTGAAATGTAAGATTTATTGAAACTAAAGCTATTAAAAACCGCCCCTGCCCTCTTTATCTGTGCATTTTCATTGGCTCTTTCTGGAATTCTGTAACAATTGTGATTGCACTGACCTCACCTTCTATCCATTCAACCCACCCACCAGCAGAATGAATCATTTTAAGAAGCGGTCTATATTTAGCACAAAGAATACAAGACCTTCATAGCAAGTGTTTGCCACTTGGATTCTCCACAAATGTCTTTACGCACTATAGTTCTGAATATAGCAACATCTGAATCTACAGCTCCATTTTAACCTCTTTTGAACTTTGAAGGTCATTTGCAGGGAATACCCTCTGTTAAAAATCAGACCCTAAATTAATATTGACATTGTGACCAAGGAATTACCCTGCTAATTAACATGAATAACATTGTAATCAAAGTATCCTAAGAGTAGAGTTGCTAAAATTAAATAGAAAAGAGTAGTGATGGAAGTTTATAAACTCCTTTCATTTTGCCCTTTGAGGATGTTGAAAAAGCTTGATTGATATTAAAAGAGTTATTGTACATCATGGCTGGAACTTTAGGAATTTAGAGAAGTATGAATTTAGATGAGTTTAAGAGTTTAGATGAATGGAATTCAACAACTATATGCTGGCCAGGGCATTCTGATCGTTGAAGTCCACCCAACTTTCAAAAACACTAGAGTGACGAAGAATCTCAAACTTTGGACAGGGAGACTGAGAGGTAGAGGCACCTGTTGAAGTTTAGTAATATAAATACCCAGGTGAGCTCCGAAAGTGAGAATGAAATGAAAAAGAAACTCAAGACTGCCCCCTTCTCAATTCTCATGAATTTAAAGATAGAGAGAATCTCGGGCAGGTTTTCAAAATTCTATAATTATCCTCTACGTCAATAAAGTAGAGTTTTAGTAGTCTGTGTAGAATCTGATTCCAGACTTGACATATCTAAAAGGGCTGACAAGCCTCTCCCCGCCCTGGTCTATTTGCTCCTTCTTGTTTCAGCTTGAAAGTGGAAAGCATGATTCCAGGTGGACTCTAGGCTTGCATTAAGGTTCTGAGGTTACTGGCAAGCCTGAGAAATCCTGTATAGAAAGCATGGAAGAATCGAGGAGCTGTAAGGTGGCAGCCCATGTCTGGTTATGGTAGGAGTGGGTGGAAGTGGCTCTTATCTAGACTTTTTTATCTAGACTATGTTATTTGTCGGATTTCCAGCATCATTTCTACAGATCCAGTGGCTTCTGTGTTCCTAACTGTTTGCCACATAGGTGAGACTGATCATAGTTCATTTTCAGTAACAATTGCAGCATCCTCACTGCACAGCCCTCACTACAGCCTACCATGATCAGAGAGTCGTTTTGTTTCACAGTGAATATGTTGATGATGATTTAATATACATTTTTGACCAAAAATAGAGCTAGTTTGCTTGATTTAATTCAGTTTTGCGGGTTCCTTCTGTTCATCTTCAAAAAACCAAATGTTCCTTGTGAAGGTGAAGTTATGACTTTTTAAAGGCATTATACTCAATGTGATGAAACAAGCCAAGTTCTATAAATATTTTACTTCTTTACTGGCCTGTAGTGTTTTTACACTAGGATGTTGCTTTCAAATAATAACTGAAATTCAACAGCATGTGACAAGGCTTCTACACCCTATGCTGAAGCTTATTCCCCCTGTTTATTTTACCATATCTTCCAAATCTGCACTGGAGTCATTGAAAAATTAGTAGCTGAAATGTATATTTTAGTCTGGAGAAGACAACTTGGGTTCTCCAGAAATAATTGCTCCTTTCCATCTCAGCTAGGAAGGTTAACCGGACGTTTGTGTGCTTTGAGTTGTTCAAAATGAGACTACAGATTGCCTGTTCTAGCAATGGGTGGAGCCCACCTGAATGCACTGTGAGCATTAGAATTATCTAAATAGATGGTCTTTAGATATGATTGATGATCAAGTGATATCAAATAGTTTTTGACTCCCAGTGCCCATAGATAGATTTTCTCCATGATCTTATTTAGATCTTCCAATGATGAATTCACCACAATAATTGAGTCCATCTGCCTTGTTGTTGTTCTCTTTTCTCTGTTCTTTCCACTTTCCCAGCATTAGAGCCTTTTCCAGAAAGCTAAATCTTCACATAACATTTCTGAAGTAGAATAATTTGAGCTTGATCATTTGGAACTCCAGTGAGAACTCTGGATTGATTTGTTCAATGATCCATTAATTTTTTTTCTTGGCTATCCACAGTATTTTCAGTTTTTTCCCAATAGCAAAGCTCAAAGGTGTCAATATTCTTCCTATCCTGTTTCTTTGAAGTTCAACTTTCTCTTCCATAGAGTGTCACAGTTAAATATCATGGTGTGCACTATTTTGATCTTTGTAGGTCTAGATGCATCATGGCATCTGAATGTATTTTCCAAGACCTTCATGGCTGTTCTATCAGGTTTTTTAGAGACTATAGAACTGTCTTAGTGATTGTTCTAAGGCTATTAGCGTTTTAGCTTTTTAAATTTTATTTCATGCCTTTGAGTCAGTATCAACTCCTGACAACTGCCTGAATGAGTCCATTCATTCATTTCATTTCATTTATTAAATTTGTATACCGCCCTTCTCCCCGAAGGGACCCAGGGTGGTGAACAGCCATTAAAACACATAAAA
>JANHFO010004806.1:111725-122857 GCA_032468095.1 Pareas carinatus | reverse complement strand
CGGGACCGGGAGAGTCCTGCCCCGCACTGAACGTCTGCGGACTGCAACCTTTCTCCTTCCAAGGGCCCAGCCGCAGGGAGCCCCCACTTCTCCCTCTACGTTCCTGGCCCCCTTCCGGACTGGCCCAACGGGCTTCGCCCAGCCCGAGCAGAGACCCCGTCTCCTCCTCCCCCCTTCACCTTCTCTGCAAAATATCCCCAGGACCTTTGAGTCCCACAAACCCTGCTGCCCCTTTTTCGGGTCCCCGTATCCCACTGTCTCCGGGCCAACTTCCCTGCGTGGTCCGGGACAGGGTCAGGGCTCTGCTCCGTGGTGTTGGCTGACCACGGGCAGGCAGGCCTGGGCCCATGAGAGGACATCGGAACGGGCCCCAAAGCTCAGGTTCACCTTGAAAGTGGCTGTCCCATAAAGCTTCGTAGTGTGGACCGTTTCCGGAAGGACGTTGGTGATGTTGGTGATGAATTCTTCCAGGAACCGGCAGGACCGTTCCAAGTGTGTAGTGTTGATGATTATCTGGACCAGCTGTGGGAGCAACACACCTTGTCAAAACCAGCGGCCAAAGCTGGGCTGGAGGAAGTTGGGGCAAGGGGCAAGAGCTCCGCGGCCCTTCAGAGCTGGCCTCGGGCAGAAGCGACCCCCACCCTCCGGGGACTCCCATTTCCGTCCCAGGAGACGCTGCTGGCTCTTGGAGTTACTGTCTCTGGGGAGTTTCTGCTAGAGGCAGATTTTTTTTAAAAAACCTCACATTTAACTTGTTTCGTTACACCTCCGATCCTACAGAGAGAAAGAGAGAGAGAGAGCATAGATAGATATGGTAGGGAGGGAGGGAGAGAGAGGAGATAGCATAGATAAATTTGAGAGAGAGAGAGAGAGAGAGAGAGGAGGTAGCATAGAGAGATATGGTAGGCAGGTAGATAGGCAGGTAGAGTAAGAGAGATAGTATAGATAGATATGGTAGTTAGGTGGGTGGGTGAGTGAGTGGATGGATGTTGATGGAGAGAGAAAGAGAGAGAGACACACAGGCTGGCAGACAGACAGATATTGTGTTTCCTCGAAAATAAGACCTAATCGAATAATAAGCCCTAATGTGTCTAAGGGAGCAAAAATTAATATCAGAGCCGGTCTTATTTTCGGGGAAATATGGTAATCAAGACAAAGTGGTTGCAAAAAACACAGAGCCAAGAGGTCAACAGGGGCAGAGGCTTGAGTGACAGCTCCTCTTCCTTTCCAGCAGCTTCAGAAAATCCCCAGGCACTTTGGTTGCAGCTAATTTGTGGGGAGGGGATTCTCCATCAGTGGTCAGACCCCTCCGGCCCCTCCCAATCCTTAAAGGAGTCCTTGCCTCGGTCAGGCCGACGTTCTTCCTTCGAATGACGTTCTGTAAACAGCTGCTCAGGGTCCGAGTCAACAGCAAGTTGGTGGATTTCCGGATCATGTCATCCACTTCCGTGGAGCTGAAAGACAGACAGAGTTTATTCATCAGATGGACTGACTGACTGGTTGCCAAGTGTCAATCAAGCTGAATTTGGGGGTGACTTCAAGTAGCCACCAACTCAGCTGACATCTAAAAAGGTCTCCCCACAAAGCTGGGAAATGTGTTAGACTCTATTTTTTATTTCTCAAAGCCCCCCCGAAGGCCAGATGAGGACCGATGGGTGGAAACGGAAACGGATCAAGGAGAGATTCAGCCTGGAAATGAAAAGGAATTTCTCCACAGGGAGGACAATCAACCCGTGGAAGAGCTTTTGCCTTCGGAGGTCATGGGTGCTTCATCCCTGGAGGCGTTCAAGAAGGGACCAGACAGCGTAGGGACTCCCACTTGAGCAGGGGGTTGGGCTAGATGACCTCCAAGGTCCCTTCCAACTCTGTTACTCCTATTCTATTCTATTCTATTCTATTCTATTCTTAAATGACGGTTTCAGCAGAGAATATGCGAGATGGGTGACTTGGGAGTCAGCTCCTCAGATTTTGGCAAGAGTCAGCAGCTCTTTGGACTCTGTTGTGTGTCAGGGTGGGGAGCACACATGGGCCACAAAAAGCAAGAGGCAGTGAGGGTAGACACTCAATTCAGGGTTCGATCAATACGAGTCCACAACTGCAAGAGCAATTCGGGTAAAAACCTCCCTTTGGTTATCCCTGACATACCCTGGGGATACAGAACTTTTAATATACACATTAGAAAACTATTCTGTCCTGTGCGCCCAGTCGGGGCTAGAGGGAGGTCAGGAGTCACATGTCGCCCTGCCTGGGCTGCGGGACTACTCCGGGGCACCGCCAAGGCGTTCGGGAGTAGCGGGCGGGCCAGCTGTGCTACTGTGCGACCTCAGAGCGGGAGGGGTCGGAACCCCTTCGGCTGGAGACAGCAGCAGTGGCCCGAAACACTGAGTCCAAGGGGCGGGGCCAAAGCCGGAGGCCAAAGGCAAAATTCAGAAATCAAAGGCGAGTCCAAAAGCTGAAGACAAAGTCCAGAAATCCAAGGCAAACTCCAAGGACTCAGGCCGGATCCAAGAACGCTGTTTTTTAAAGTCCCGCTGCAGGCGGTGGTCGCCTGCCCCACCCCCACTGCAACCAATCACCGACATCCACTGTTTCCGCGCCGCCTGTCTGCGGAGGTGCCATCTATGACATGTGTCGATGAGGGGATCCACAGCTGACTCCTCTTCTGCCTTGTTGCGCCCGGCTGCCGGCTCCTCTGCACCTGTGTCTGGAGTATCGGGAGCTGGCACGCCCAAAGGTAACGCCCCGGGAACATCCGTGCCTGCGCGCAACATCTCCGGAGCCGGCAAGTTCGTGGGTGTCGTCCCAGGCGTATCTCGGCATGCGTGGGACGGCCCGGGGACCATTAGGTCTATTGCCTGCGGTGCGGGTGCAGAGGCAGGTACCTGGACCGCCTCCTCCTCATCCTCTGAAGTACCCAAGTCCCCCCCCCAGTGTCAACGGGCCGGGCCGGGGGCCGGGACACAACAAAAACTATGACACAACATGACTTTTTGACATCATCGCCATTCAAATGGAGGCCCTGGTCACAACATCTTGGAAGGTCTGAAATTCCTCCTGCAAAGAAATCTCCCTCCTGGGAAGGAAGCCGCCCTGGAACAGCATCTTGAAGCACATGGTCATGGCGGAAGCGGTGCCATGCAATCCTCTGGGCAGGATGACATTCGGGGTCGTGTTGGTTCACGAGAATGCTCGCCCGCACACCACTAGACACACCTGAGAATATCCGAAGCAGTTCCAATGTTGGGGTGTTTTTGATCATCCCGCCGATATCCCAGATTTGGCGCCCAGATGCTCCCACCTCTTCTGGCTTCATTCAGGTTCCCCCCCCTCGAATTGCTCTCATAATTTAAAGCCCAGAGAAAGGAGCCCAGCGCAGAAGCTGCCCTGGGATGACCTCAAAGCAGTTTAGATAGGGACCAAGTTAGAAAAAAATAATCTAAGTTCGTTCTCTGAAGCCCCTGAAGGCAGGAGAAGCAGCAACCTGGAATTACGGAGAAAATTCCTGACAGTGAGAACAATTAGCCAGTGGAACAGCTTGCCACCAGAGGTTGCGGGTGCTCCAACACTGGAGGTTTTCAAGAAGAGACTGAACAATCACGTCTCAAATTGTATAGGGTCTCCTGCTTGAGTAGGAGATTGGACTAGATGACCTCCAAGGTTGTTTCCAGCTCTATTCTGATTGACTGAAGGTCAACATGAAGGAATAATGCCCTCAATGCCCCACTGCCCTTGAAGAGATGGCGCTGGCACTCCCTGCCACGGTTCCTGCTCGGCCCCTGCGCATATTTATTTCAGACATGATGACTTCGGTCTGTAGCAGCTTCTTGTCAATCCCCTAAGCTGCTCTTCTTTTAAGGGTTTCCCCCCCCCTAAATTGGGTTGATCTCCACCCCGTCTGGAGACCGTCTGGAAGAATCCATCCGCCTGCATCCACCTGGGTGCCGGGACACAGGTGGCAAAGACAATTGCCTCCATCATCACCACTGCCATTCAAATAACCCCCTCCCCAGGAGATACGGGAGGGGAAGCGACCCCTGTAGCAGCCCAGAGAGGGCCCGGGCAGAAGACGGGGGGGCCTTCTCGATCCCCCTACCTCAGGTGAAGGTCCTCGGAGAACTTCAGGCAGGCGTAGATGAACTCCTTGACCTGGCCATAGACCCGGGGCACCAGCTCGGAGAAGGGGAGCCTCTTGGGGAACGGCTGCTGCAACACGGAGGGGGGATGGGTCAGGAAGAGATGCGTCCACCCAGTCTGAGTGACCCTCACCTCCTCCCCAGCCAGGTTGGGGGCCCTACTTTGTCCTCCTCCCCGTCCTATACCCCTCCAGCCCATGGGCCTTCCTCCCACAGGAGCACTGGCTAGGGGCCAAAGTTTCCACAGCCTCTCCTGGACTGCTGACCCTACCCGCCCCTTGCCAAGCCCCCAGATTTAACCCAGGCTGAAAGGTTTGAGTTTCATCTTTGGAACGGCTTCGGTTGTATCTTTGGGCACTGTAATCTGCTCAGAAATTTGGGGAGATGGATGGCTATAATAGATTCAAATGGGGAGGGCAGCAAAGAGGCAGTGGGAGGCAAGCCAGGAAGGATTAAGCAGGGCCAGCATCTATCTCTATCTGTCTGTCTGTCTGTCTCTCTCCCTCTCCCTCTCCCTCTCCCTCTCCCCATCCATCCATCCATCCATCCATCCATCCATCCATCCATCCATCCATCTATCTATCTATCTATCTATCTATCTATCTATCTATCTATCTAACCTACCTTCCTACATTTCCCCAAAAATAAGGCCAAGTCTTATCTTAATTTTTGCCCCAAAAGTCGCCATAAGTCTTATTTTCAATGGGTTTCTTACATAAGTAATTTCTGTGTGTTATGCCAATGCTCTATTATGCAATAAACATCTGGTTCCAAAGTGAGATGCTTTATGGTGTGCTGTCTGCTGCTCTTAATGTGAAAAATTCCTCTGCCAAGGGCTGCCAAGGCTGGAAGAACTGCTAGAGGTCATCCAAACCAGCCTCACAAAGGCCAACCCCAAGTAGCTCCAAAGCCGAGGGAATCTCCTTGGCCATCTGGCGGAGAAGGCCGCCTCGGTTCCTGAGGAAAAGCCACAGCTCAGAGCACCGTCTCCCCTCACATCTCACCTTCTCCAGCTCCGCATCGTGGAATGGAAACTGCCCCACCATTTTCTCATACTGCTCTTCGTCGGCGACCGAGATGGGGCTGTAGTTATCCAAATCCAGGACATTTCTGTGAAGTAATGAACAGTTTTCTCTCCACATGTGCACAAACCCAGTTGGCTTCCTTTCCCACACATCATTTTCACCCACCGGATATATTTGTATCTGCCCTGTTTCCCCGAGAACAAGACCGGACTGCAAAACAAGCCCCAGTCCGGATTCTCCAGGATGCCCGTCATAGAAGCCTCAACCCCCACTCCAAATAAGCCTTGGTTAAGACCGTCAGCCAGACCGTATTGAGTACCATGTTTCTTCAAAAATAAGACTTAGCCGGAAAATAAGACCTAATGCGTCTTTCGGAGCAAGAGCTAATATAAGACTCGGTCTTATTTTCGGGGAAACCCGGTGATGGCGGTGGGGGTGCGGTGGCGTCGGAGGCGCTTGGGGGGTGCTGGCGCCATGGAGGTTCCCTCCCTCCCCCCATGCAAGTTTGTTAGGGGAGTCGCTGAAGAGCTGGGAGCAACAGCTGCTGCGGGTCGTCTCCCAGCTGTTGGTGCTGGGAAAGGAGATGGCGGCGAAGATTGAGAGCAGGACAGTATCGCAGGGGCGCTTGCCTGAAACCCCGAGTGAGGTGACGGGGTGACGGCGGTGCCTAGCCGGTGCTGATGTCCGTGGCCTGGATGGGCCGGCTATGGCCCTGGAAGGTGTGGGTCCAAGGTAGTGGCAGTACCCTTGGGCCTTCACTACTGAGGACCCAGTGGCCTTACTCGGTGTTTTGTGATCTCTGGCAGGGGTGACAGGCCGGCCCCTCTCCCCCCCTCCAACAGCTGGACTCCTGGTTTGACTGTTGACTGTTGATTGTTGACTCTGGACTTTATGCTCTATGATACCATCCAGACTACTATAACATCTGTCTGCTTCCTCCCCCATGGACTGCGAAAAGCCAACCTCGCTTCCCTGATACCCAATGCGACCATATTCATTTCTATATATTATATTTTAGATTTTATATATTCATATGTTTAATATATTTTATACTTATATAGTTATGGATTTTAACTATACTATGACTCAACTCCGCGAGCTGCGAGAGTGCCCCCTCTCGCGGTCATGGCCCTCCAGATTATCGAGGGCCTATCTCGATGACGGGCGATGGAATCCCGGAGAGATGACTTTACCCCTTCAGAGTTAGTTTTATTAATCTGTTCTGGGTTTAGAGTTTTAAATTTTAAGGATTTTTTAGAATTTTATATTCGGCCTGTTATTTATATGTATTTTAATTGTTTCTAATTTTTGTATGGGTATTTTAATCGGCTGTTCACTGCCCCGAGTCCTTCGGGAGGAGGGCGGTATATAAATCAAATCAAATCAAATCAAATCAAATTAAATTAAAATTCCTTTGTTCATATATCCCAAGCCTGTCCATACCTGGGTCTAATCAGAAATACATTAAAATCTAGTACAAAAGTTCCAGTTATTCAGCTTCTGAAAGAGATGGGTTATGCAAACAGCTTCATTAGCTGTTTATTTCATTTATGGAACTGGCTAAAAGAACTGCCTGACATAGATTAAAGTGTCCAATTCTTTTCTACTATCCATGCATGCAGTATATACTGCAATTTAGTTATATAGGGAAAACATGCATTACAGGAAAATCCTGTCATAATGCAGTGATCTGCATTCTCAAAGCACACAGTGAAATGTAGTAAAAAAGCAGCAGCCACACATTGACACTATCAGAACAGGCTGACAAGTGTCACTAGGAGACATGGAAAACCTGGCAGAGTGGAGGGGAGAGGAAGCATCCTGGCAAGGAAACGACTTATAGGCCCCCAAATGCTGGCACTTGGTCAAAGGAATGAGAGCATAGAAAACCATATGAAGAATAATCAAATGGACTAAGTCAGGAACGGGTGTACTGAACAGGAATGCATTTGTTGAAGACTGAGGATTTTTTATTTCTACATTCAGGCACTAGATGGCACCATGAATCTCTAGACATTTATATATTTTCTGCGTAACCAAGGTGATTGTCACAAGAAACTTCTCCAAAGCAATCCAGGATTCCAATTGCCCTGAACTGACATGCCATGATTCAACATTTGGCTTATCATCAATCAATAATTTCAATCAACAGCACTCCTATAAACGTGCTGTTGAAGATGTAGAGATTTAGTTGCATAGCTTTATGTCTATATTTGGGATGGGTGGACTGAACTGCTGAGTTTTAGCCTCCACCTGAATCCTGAAATTACGCTAGATATAACATGCTTCAATTCTATATTTCTCTTAGCGAAAAAATGCACCTAATAAAATATTGGGGGATAAAAGAGATCCTGTAATATGAAACCAGATTCTATTCATACTGTAAAATCCATTTTCTAAACCTTGTAAGCAGTTGCTTCAAAACAAAATAGACAATTCTATATACTTCCCTCCCCCCAAAAAAACGTAGGGAGACCTTCATTAGTTGAAAATATTGTCTTTCCATGGTAGTAGTAATAAATAATAAGTCATTTTTGTTATGACTTTAGTATGTTCTTTGATTTATGCCATCAAGTGGCAAAGAACAATACTGCTATTTGCTGTCATGCATCAAGGTAGAATATCTCCCATAGAAACAGCATTTAATGAAAACCTGTGAGTATCCAAACAGAATAGTCCAAACAGAGTAGTCATGACTTTGCTTGAACTTTTACAAACAGCTAAGGCAAAGGAGATTATGAGTAAATTATCAGGTCGTGAATTGCTGTTCTGTCCTTTGCTGTTATCTCCCTCTTTCCCCACCCCCCTCGGATGTATCCTGTGCTGAACTACTACTTCTAGCAGACAACACATTTTATTTAACATTTTCATATGTTTTGTAGATGATTTTAGGATGAAATACATAGAATACAAACCCATTAATGGAAATCAGTACAGAGACATGTTAAAAACTCTGGTTTGAGTTCTATTGGATGGAATACGGGTCATGGGCAAGCACTGTTTCATATAGGTAGTCCTCAACTTTTGACCACAACACTAGAATTTCTGTTGCAAGTAGTCTCATCATGTGAATGGACCCAATTTTACAACTGCTTAACAATAATAATTAGGGGATTCACATGGTCACTAAGCAAATCCAGCTTCCCCAGTTGATCCCCCTCCCAAACCAGCTGAGAAGGGATCAAATTGGGATCATGTAAACATACAGGATGCTGCAACCAATAGTAAATGTGAGCCAGTTGCCAAGCACAAAAGTTGCAATTACATAACTGGGGTGGTCATGCAATGGTTGCAATTGTGTGGATGAGTTGCAAATCACTTTTTCCAGACATCCTACAGGGGACTTAGTTTAACTATGGTTCGAATCCACCATATTTGTTACATTCACATCCACATAGAGCCTATGATCCTTTAAAAAAATGAATGCAACTTGTAATTGCTCGATTGTTGCCCATCATCTCCCCTCACTCCCACCTCCTAAATACTGGCCATTGGCATCCACTGCCTGCTGTCTTTTTTTGTGAGGGGGGGGGGTCTGAGAAACTCTGAGAAACCAATATTAAAATTCACACTTGCAATGATAGAATGAGAAACAGTCATAGATTTGTTAAGTCTATAGTTGTAATTTTATTGTCTGCATAGCAATTAAGTGGACTAGAAATTGTCAATGTATTTGGATTTCTATCCCACTTATTAAACAAAGGTCCTTCCCTTAAATAGGCATTAGGAAAAACCCAGGATAATTTTTTTTAATGTTTGTATATTTCATTACAAAATCATGCTGGACATGGAGTTGGGTCGGAGGGGGACTGTTTGCCCCTGCAACCAATCTGAGGTAAGGCTGGTGTAGGCAGATGCCTACTGGGCAACTGAGCCCAGAATTAGCGCTACCTCCGCAGACTTCGCTGGGCCTGCTTCAATAAGGTGTCAAAGTCAAGAGCATCGTATTTATTCTTCAGATGAGCAGGTTGAAAGTCATCATGGCTGGAATCTGAAACCACAAGAACATTGGGAATTAACAACCCGATAGGCACATTAGAAACACTAGTTCCTTGCCCCACGTAGACTTTAGTTCATTATGACTGGGTTTGCACATCACGTTAACTCATTTTGTGGTCTGCTTTTTATTTAATGAGCTACATGAAGCCATAAAACATGTTATTTGTAACTCGTGATTTATGGATCAATGCAATGTGACTTACCGCTATCTAAACCAGGGCATATTTTGCAAGACAAAATACAATGCAAACCAAACAGTACCTATAGCTCCAATGCTTAAGGCCAAACTTTCTGTGTTTTCAACTGAGAGCACTTTTCAGGGGTATTTCAGATTTTTCTTCCCATATTCTGCACAATAACGTATCAATGGGTCAAACAGTATTAGATACCCAACATTTCAACTCTTCAGTCTCCACTGTGGTCTCACCTAAGTCAGCATAGCTTCTTTTACAGAACTGTCGACGTCCTCCAAAGCCCAGATCAAAGGGCTGTTCATCAGGACGAAGCAGTGCATGTCCACCTTCTATAGCAGCAAAGGCATCTTCAGCGTATCGGTAAGTCACAAAGCCAAAGTTATCCCTACCAAGTAGGACAGTTATGTATTAAAAAGATTCTGCAGTCATGATATACATAATCCAAGATAAGCAGGGAAGAAAGAGAAGAATGGCTGTTTTTTCTGAACACCACATTCTTTTCTCTTCCATTTTCCACCAGCTCAATATTACCCAGTAAGTTGACACTTGCCCAAAGGAAATTCAGATCTACCCCTTACCCATGCTCCCTGAAGTGCAGTGTGCAGTCTTCAATGTCCCCAAAAACAGAGAAACGATGTCGCAATTCTGATCGTGTCATCCTGTTGTGGATCTTACCAATGAAGACAACGCGGCGTTCCTCCTATGCACACAGTTCAGGGCCAGTATTCAGTCTCAGTTCTATTATTTGGACATTTTTCTCTTGCCAGCAATCCAACCCACTTTCTTAGGAAACAATGACCTGAACTAATCTTTCACAGGGTGTGGATCACAATGGAGCAGAGGTTATGATTGAATCTCAATGATTAAAAGTGAATTGTACTTGGATAATACTATTGGATTTAGCAAACACAATGGATTCTGCTCAATCCATGTTTGATATACAGAAATGTTTCTGTAAAGCTTGCTATCCTGCAATTCTTTTTTATGCAAGAAAATTCTACATAAAATGGACTTTTTTTTAAAAAAAAGTGACTCTAATTAAAACAGCCTTACATGCAGGTCGTATTCTTCCCACAATATTATTGTACAGCTCACATACTCACAATTGCAAGCTCTTTATATTTGTTTTTCTGCCTTTGGTAACGTTCATAGGAACTGCTGGAATTGTAGCTTTAAAAAAAAAAGAGCATCAGAAATACAGAATCACAGTTTTGTTCACTGTTCATTAATAACCCTTCCTATCCGATGGAAAAATAAAATGGTGGTAAACGGAAAAGAATATCTTGATTCTTTCCTTAGGAAATGCAATAATGGACCCATTTGAGTTCTCAACACAAATAAGACAAACACATGCTCCAAGCTGCTTGCAAGAAAGAGTTTGAGCAATGATTCTAGGAATTTAGATGAAAAAAATGGATAATACAAGAATTACTCATAGAAAAAAGATTTTTCTCTTGCATTTTAGGTTAAATACAGTATTTTGGATTCTTTGAGAAAAAAAACAAATCAGTATGGAAAAAGTACTTATAAGAAGAAATATCATCACAAAAAACTTCAGTGTTTAAAAACAGCTTATTACCGTATTTTTTGCACGCTAAGGCGCACCGAACCATAAGATGCATGGCGCCCAGAGGCATTCCGCGGGGCGATCCAAGGTCCGGAGACTGACCTGGAGGCCAAACTGGAGCGTTCCTGGCACCCCATGAGTGCGCGGAAATCGCTCCGCAGGACGCTCCAAAGCCGAAGGATCGGCCTGGAAGCCGAATTGGAGCGTTCCCGGC